>PCDM01000001.1:5070000-5295532 GCA_002778215.1 Esteya vermicola
GCGGCGGCGCGCTGGTGTGGCAGATCAACGACTGCTGGCCGGTGACGAGTTGGAGCATGTGCGACTACTATATGCGACCCAAGCTGGCGTACTATGCGGTGAAGCGAGAGATGGCGCCTCTCAGTGTGGGCATCACGCGGCGCGAGCACGTGGAGATGCGCAACCGGTACTCGCGCCTAGAGAGTCGGAGAGAGACCAAGGTCGAGATATGGGGGTCGAATCTGACACAGGCAGACATGACGGTGTCCTGTCTCGTGCGCGCGTGGGACGTGGAGACGGGCGAGCAGACGATGGACGAGACCGTGGTGACAGGACTGGTGCTCAAGAAGAACCAGTCGACCGAAGTGGCAGCAGTGAATGTGGTGGGAAAGAAGGCTGGCGACGAAGGACGCACGGTGGTGGCGGCCTATCTCGTGGCCGCAGATGGGGACGACGGGACACCAGACAGACAGCTGGCGCGGTACGTGAACTGGCCGGAGCCGCTCAAGTATCTGCACTTTGCCCAGAAGCAGCCAGTCGTGAAGCTGGCCGGGTCGTGCGACTATCTGACGATCTCTGCAGAGGCGCCTGTTAAAGGGGCGGCCGTGGAAGTGGTCAGTGACGACGTAGACAAGGTCGTCTTTGAGGACAATCTCGTGGATCTTGTTCCGGGCGAGGCGGTGGAGCTGCAGCTGCGTGGGGCGACGCAGGCGACGAGGTTTCACACGCGCTTTCTATGAGTCTCGTGATTGTTTTTTGGGGGGGGATTTTTTATCCCGACTTTTTTATTCTTATTATACGAGTAGCTAGCCAGAAAGAATACAGTCTTTCAGTGATTGCTAGTGTTTTTAGGAGAGTGATACATCGCGGATGACAGTGCGCCGATAGCGTCTTGTTCTGACAGCGGGGCAGCTCTAGCTTGGTGCCAGTTGGCGGGAGCTCTGGTCCAGAGCTTCGTGGCGAGCTCCTCCGAGCTGGGCGGAGTAGACGAATCAAGCAAGCACTAATACTATTTGCTCCGTAGTCGGGTGCTGGGTCTGGAGCTACCCCGCTAACAGCGCTATAGACGCCATCCCGCAGGTTCTCCACAGCGCGCGCTTTCCTGTCTGGTGATGGAAACATTTTCATACTACTATTTGAATCTCTTTTCTTTCTCTTTCTCTTTTTTTCCTTCTTCTCTTCCTCTTCTGTTTTCTCATTCTATTTCACTTCCCCACCTTCTTCCTCTTTATCCTGTCTACTGACCAACATGGCCACTGCAGGCAAATCTGTGAGTGTTTTCCACTTCACGCTTCTGCTTCACCTGCTAACAACTTGTAGAATCTCTCCTTCGTCCTAAAGAAACAGCACGAGGTCATCTTCGAGGACCGCCCCGTGCCGGCCCTCAAGACGCCCAATGACGTGCTCGTGGCTGTCAACTACACGGGCATCTGCGGCTCAGACATCCACTACCTCCTGCACGGCGCCATTGGCCACTATGTCGTCAAGGACCCCATGGTCTTGGGCCACGAGTCTGCCGGCACCGTCGTGGCCATCGGTGAGGCCGTAAAGACCCTGCAGGTGGGGGACCGCGTCGCCCTCGAGCCTGGCTACCCCTGCCGCCACTGTGTGCCCTGCACCGCTGGCCACTACAACCTCTGCCCCGACATGCGCTTTGCCGCCACGCCCCCCATCGACGGCACCCTCACCGGCTTCTGGGCGGCGCCCTCTGATTTCTGCTACCGCCTGCCCGACTCTGTCTCTCTGCAGGAGGGCGCCCTCATGGAACCCCTGGCGGTCGCCGTCCACATCTGCGGCCGCCAGGGCCGCGTGCAGCCGGGCCAGTCCGTCGTCGTCATGGGCGCCGGACCCGTCGGCGTACTCTGCGCGGCCGTGGCCCGCGCGTACGGCGCCACCAAGGTCGTCGTCGTCGACATTGTCGAGTCCAAGCTCGAGTTTGCGCGCAACGCCCAGAGCGGGCTCGGCGTCGCCACCCACACCTATATTAGTCAGCGCGTATCAGCCGAGGTGAATGCGCAGAACATTATCAAGCTGGCGGGGCTCGAGGCGGCGGGTGGTGCCGACGTTGTTATTGACGCGACGGGCGCCGAGCCGAGCATCCAGACGTGTCTGCACGTGGTGCGGAATGGCGGCACCTATGTTCAGGGCGGCATGGGTCGGGCAGACATTACGTTCCCGATCATGGCCTTTTGCCTCAAGGAGGTGACGGCGCGCGGCAGCTTCCGGTACGGGCCGGGCGACTACCAGCTGGCGATTGATCTCGTGGCGGCCGGCAAGATTGACGTGAAGAAGCTCATCACCGAGGTCGTTCCATTTGACCAGGCAGAGGCGGCCTTTAACAAGGTCAAGGAAGGCCAGGTCATTAAGATTCTGATTGCAGGGCCAAACGAGAAGGTGTAGAAGAGGAGCATGGAGGGAAGGGAGTCGAGCTGTATTTGGAAGCGTCTTGATATGCGAGCATGGGAGATGGGTTATGGATTTTGGTTAGACGGAAGTAATATAGTGCTGATTTCTAGAGTGCTATCTATTGTCTTTCATTGCCTCGTCCCTGTGCACACATCCATGCCCATGTCCACTCGTCCTCGCCTCGTCCTCCACAAACATTCGTATTACAGCAGAGCCTTTATTTATGTAGCCTTTCGCCTTTCAGCATAACTGCAAATCAAGATACAAGTCATGTATCATGACTGAAAACAGTGCGAAACCTCCGATAACTTTTCCCTTTTTTTCGTCATTGTTTATCCCCTGTGCCTTTTTTTTCCCTAAAACAGCACAAGAACAAGCAGGCGGCCAACATGAACAAACGCTCCTCCCAGTTCCATACATTCAACAAACCAAGGGGGGATATAAAAGAGCAGAATCAAAAAGAACAGAATCAAAACAAGTGGAAAATAGGAATCAAAACAAAAAACAAGCATACAGCATTCAAAGTGACCAGCCAACTGAAAGACCAAATTATAAGAGATACGTGCTCAAGCTCAAAATAAAAAAGGGGTAATATGGGAAAGGACGACGCGGTCCGAAATGGAGGAAAAGAAGGACGAAAGAAGAAAGAAGAAAAAGAAGAGTGAAAAACAAAGGGCATCCTGACGTGAAAAAAAAGAGAAAAAAAGAAGAAAAAAAAGAGAAGAAAAAGAAAACCCTGTATACCTCCCAACTTGCACGCTTTACAGCTTTTTTTTCAAACCATCCACTCAAAACAGGAAAACGACAATGACCAACCTGGTATAAGCAACAGTATGCTCAGCGTTAGGCTGGCGCCACCCCTCCCAACATGTTTCATATACCCAAGAACCCCAGCAAGAGTGCCAAAAGAAAGAAGCAAAACAAAGACGAGAGACGGCAACCGCATGATGGACGTCAGATCCTCCTTTCTCGATTTCCAAACAAAAAACATAAACATCCAGGCATCAGTATGAGCATCAGTAGCTCGGTCTTCTGTGAGACGGGTCAGGCTTGTCAATCAAGCCGCCAATATCCACGCGCGTCTTTTCGTCGCGGGTGGTGGAATGCTCAAAACTTCTCATATCATGTCGGCCCCTGATGGGAGGCAGCTGGTAGTTGGACGGTGGCGGCTGGTTGGACCGGCCCAGTTCGCTTCTCGGCGTATGGAAAGACGACGAGCCCGCCGGATACTCGGAGTGGCCGGGCGATGAAGCGTAAGCCGAGTGAATCCCGGGACTGAGCCCGGGCGTACTGGCTCCCAGAGGCGACGGATGAGAATGCCGGTTCGACGGATACCCTGCCTCACCAGACATGGGGGGGCGGTTGGCCTCAAAAGTGGCCGACAAGGGCGTCGGATGAGAAAACGCCGGAGCCTGGTGCTGTGGCGGCATCGGCTGGAATGGCGGATAGGAAAAGGGCATGTCTCGACCATGCGGCGACGGCGTGGGGTGCCCATAGTGCCGCATGTCCACCTGCAAGAGCAAGACGACAAAGTAGAGCGAGTCTTGCTTGGCGAGACCGAGGCGGACGGGGAAACTCCGATGCTGCCCGTCTTGCGTGGTAAAGGTCAGGTACTCTTGCCAGTTGAGGGCGAAGCGAGCAATGTCTTCGGGGAGGAAGCCGAGAGACTGGAGCATTCGCTCGCGGTCTCGTCCTGGAAAGATGGGGGGCAGGTACTGCGGATCTTTGCGGTTTCGCTCTTCCTGCATCTGCCGCTGCAGAGACTGCACCTTTGCCCGGTCCAGGGCCAGAACCATGTCGGCGAGGCTGGAGCCGGTCACGTCACGGCGGCCTATGGCGTCGGCAAAGGTTCCAGAGGCCTTGGAAATCTCTAGATCCATAGTGAGATAGGCAACGGGTGCAGGCACGTGGGTGGAAATCGTGAGGGGAGCGGGATAGATATTGGCATCGGAGAGGAAACCACGCTCAATGAAACTTGGAGCCACGTAATCAGCAGATTGGGACTTTAATACCCTGTAAGGAGAAGAGTGGCCGCGCCGCGTCGAGACACCAAACCCGGAGCCCACGGACACTGCGGATGGTCCATAGGAGAACGGCATGGGCCCGCGTGCGGATGGGCCGGTCGGCTGGCCACTGGGCTCTCCTCGTCCCGATAGATCGTACCTCAAATCCCTCTCCTCGCGGAGGCGTGGCCGTCCTCTTTTCTTGTGCTGGACGTCGATACAGGCATCTTCTTTGCCATTGGTCAGACACCGAGAGCAGGGCCGCTGGGCTGTTTGGAAATTGTTTTGTCAGTCAGAATGCATGTGAAGAGAGCGGGCAACCAGAAGGGGCAGGGAAAAATTGGTCTCTTTGGTTTAGCCGAGAATGCTCGACAAGAAACGGTGTTGTTGTTGTTGCCTATCCAGACAGCCATCGGACTTCCGATAGGACCGGCTATCCCAAGAAGGAAGCATTGCACGCAAGCCCATCTGGAACCCGCTAGAGAGTTTGTGGCCAGGAGCAGAGGCCATAATACCACTGGCCCTGTCGAAAAAGAATGCACGCCAGATTATCCCTGGGCAATCTATGCAGGGACGAGCGGGAGGGGATCAGTGAGAAAAAAAGTGGGAAGACAATCTAATCTGTCCATGTCCCCAAGTGTCCTAGACTGCAGAAATGAACACTCTAGGGATATCGGCACGCTGTGGACTGGCTGTCATGGCATGTCTCGGTATCGGACGATGCTGTTGCGTACACATGGAGGGCCAAACAGCCAAGCAGCCAGGCAGCCAGAGCCAAATGAGCAAGGAAGCCCGCGGCCATGGCAGCTGTGCGGTCACAAAAAGACGGACGGAAATGAAGGGGCAGAGGCAAAGGAAAGGAATTCAGAGAGACAAAACAGTGCTAGAGGAGGAGGAGGCAGGCGGCAAGACAGGGCCAAGCGGTTTCGAAATCTGCGTCGCCTTGGATGCAGGCCGAAATGTACCGTACTCTCCCGCTCTCCTTGAGAGTGGAGTTTTCGTCCAATGCATGGGGGGATTTTCGAGGCAGGGAGATATACAACCGACTAAACTTGCCAACACGTACCGTCACATCTGTAGATCATAAAACGGGCTTGTCAGATACATGTCACATTGTGCGTAAAATCAAAGCGAACACGCCAAAATAGTGATACAGAAAAGCAAGGAAGAGGGGAGCAAGGAAACGTGGAAGCAAGGAAGAGGGGAAGGAGGCAAGCACAATGGCAAACACAGACATACCGTAGATGAGCTCTTTTGCAAGGCACACAAGCTGAAGCCACATGTCCCTTTGTCTTGCGTTGTGATTTGGGCGAGCCGTAGGGTTGAAGAGCCTCGGAGCTTCCTGGGGGGACCGATGACGAAGCCGGTATAGGAGACGGGGCCTGATGTGTCAGGTTCGACGTCGAGATGGGATAGCCCTGCTGCATGGACTCTGGGCCCGGCAGCGGTTGCATGTACGAATGGTGCGCGTAGGCCGGCATGGCTTGACCTGGTGGTGGCGGCAGGTAGGAGGGCGAAGACAGCGAGCGAGGAGCTGAGGGCTCATCGGATGAGCCGTAAGGGGTGTGGTAGGGTCTCGGGTGAGAAGGCGGCGTCGACAGTGACGGGTGCTGATGTTGCTGGTGTTGCTGGTGCTGCTGGGGTTGATGTTGCTGCGGTCGATATGGGTAGTGAGGGTAGGAGGTGGCTTGCGAGGGATGCTGTAGCCTCACATCTACACCGCCATGGGAGGACGTCGCCGTTCCGGTCGTGCTCGTCATCGGTGCACTGCCGTGATAGACATTGTGGCTCGTGACATGCTGGCGGTTGCTGGCGATGCTAGAGGTGTTGCCGCTGCCGCCGCCGCCACTGCTGCTGCTTCTTTGACTCCAGCCACCAGCCTCGTGAGTTGGTTTGGGCGGAAGCGGAGGAGACCCTGACATGGGCGGAGAAGGATAGTCCTTCGCTCGAGCAGCTTGTTCAAATTCTGCCCGTGCCCAGGTCAGGTCCAGGGAAATGCGTGCCAGATCGGACTGTCCTCGGCGGTGGCCGAGCAGGGATTTCTGCTCTGCGGGATGGGCGTGATGATGGGGCTGGCAAGACGGAGAGAGTAAGCTTTGCATGGATATGGCAACACTGCTGTCCCACTGGGTGTTGGTTGCACGTTGTCAGGCTGCCTCTGGACACACGTTCTGGTGGTGGCGGGCAGGAAACGAGTCAGGCGAGGACAAGAACGGAAAGACACCCAATCCAGGAGACCGAGAGGAGGACGGCAACGAAGAGAGATCTGGCGGCACGTAGAGATTCTGTTGCATGCCTCGGGCCAGAGACGAAGAGGCAAAGAGAGAGCTGTTAAGGTTTCTGGTTCACCCCCTTTGTTCACTTGTATTTTCCTCTGTCTACCCCTGATATCCGCAAGATGGAACGAAACAGGCGGTCGATGGCGATGAGAGATGTGTCCAGTCTGTGGCTAAAGGGCCAGGAATGAGAAGCAGGGCGATGTAGGTGATCCAGAGAGAAGTGTGAGGGAGACAGAGAGACAAGATATCGGCCGCTAGCGATGATGAAGAACGAAGCGAGCACACCTGGAATGGCAGAGATGGGGGCCAATGCTGCAAGTGGAAGCAACAGGGAGCACAGGTCAGCACGGTCATAAAAGTGGAGGTGAGCCTGACCCAACGTGATGCCCAAAATCACGGTGGGCGCAGACAAGAAGATGGAAATGGCCCGGATGTGTTTGGGCCTGCTTTTGGGACAGCTGAGGGCAAGGTTGGGACAGGGAGGGGGGGAATCAGGGTGAGGGGATGGGTGCGAGTGAGGAGAGATGAAGGGGAGGCGAGTCAGCTGGAGAAATGCAGGCGGGACGTGACCCCGAGGACAGAGGCTGCCTGGGGTTTTATGTATTGAAAAAATAATTGGGAAGGAGAAGACGGGTGAGCTAAATATGCAGGTAGTTGGAGCCGTGCCTGCCCGCCGGGCGTAGGGTGTGTATGTGTATGGGTGGGTGTGCTGGGTTCTGTGTTTTGTGTGTGTTGTGTGTGTTGTGTGTGTTCTGTGTGCTCTCAGAGTACTCTGGGTGGTCTGGGGTGTCTTGGTAGTGGTGGTAGGCAATGGAGCGAATCGAGAGCCTTCCTCCGTGGTCGACCTGTCCGTCTCTGCTCGAGCCCTGTCTGTCGCGTTAAGACTGAAGCTGGAGGGGAGCGAGCACTGGCAAGCACCGCGGCAGGTGCTGTTTCTAGGAGGCGAGTAGGAGAAGCCGAGGTGCCGTCGAGGATGGGTAGGACGGTGTGCAGAAAAGACAAGAGGACAAAAGACTGAAGGAGAGGAGATGCGACGAGACAAGGTATGGAGGGGAGAAAGAAGAAGGGGATGACAGAGAAGGGGGAGAGAAAGAGAGAGAGAGAGAGAAAGTGGTAGAAGCAAGAGGGAGGAGAGGCAAGACAATGGTGCGAGTATACCTACTAGAGTCTGACAAAGACAGGACTGTATGAAGTTGGATCAATGAAGCATGGGTAGCTTGTCATACGGCATGCCGTCGTGCTCGTGGTCGGTAAGGGAAAGACGGCGAGAGGGTATATAGGGAAATCCAGAAGACTTATAGCCTATGCCAGATACCTTATTGGCTGGGTGAGGAGAGAGACGGAGGGCGTGAGGAAGCGAAGAGGATGGATAGAGGAGGGTAGAAGACAGAAGAAGGTGAGAGGTGAGATGCAAGGTTGACGAGGGCTGGCGAGGAATAAGAATAATAATGCAAGAGTGAGCACAGGTACTCGTACTTGTAGAGATGAATTGGCAGTGCGGGTGGTGATCTTGTGCAAGACAAGCGTTTAAACGGGGCAACTGGGTCACCGTTCGTCTTGCATCTATCCAAGGCGAGTGAGTACTCGCAGTGGCAGATGGGGTGATGGGTGATGGATAGGTGACTGCTGAGTGGGACTGGTATCTTTTCCCTTTTTCTTCTTTTCTGCTTTCTTCTCTCTTTTCCTTTTTCTCTTCTTCTTTCTTTTTCTCTCTCTTTTCTTATTCTTCTTCTCTTGTCTTTCTTTTCTTCCGTCCTGGAGGTGGGCGGCGGCGGGGGGGGGGCTTAGAGGAAATGTGAGAGTACGAAGACTTACTTGTAGATCGGTGGTCGTAGCTTTAACAAGTAGTAGGCTCGTGTCCGTTGGGAAGGGGGGGGGGGGGGTGCCCGCGGAGGTTGTGCGACTTTAGAGTCAACCGGATGGACATGGGGGTGATTATGGGTCATGGAGAAGGACCAGAGCAGAGACCAGCAAGACCACCATGGTGCTTTCCTGGTGCAGGGTGTGTAAACGTCAAGAAGTCAACGAGCCAGTGCTCCGTACGCAGTACCTACCTGTTACGAGTACAATGTATTTGTGGGAATGAGAGAAGGGAGGGCGAGGGGGGGGGTGTGAAGTAAACGACTAGGACTCTTTCTGGAAACCCCTCCCCCCCCCCCCTCGACAGAACCGTTGATCTATTAATCAGGGCATTAAGGCGGACACCAAGCCTGCTGGTGTCTCCACTAGAGCTACCTCTCCCCTTTCTCCAAGCTAGTCAGCTCTGAGCACTTCACATCACCTTGTCCATCTCGTACTCTCTCTCGTATTTCGTCTTCTTATCAACCACTTTTGAGCTGTCATATCTTTGCGCCATTGCCACGCTCCATCCATCCATCCATCCATCCAGCCTCCAGCCATCCAGCTTGCCAGTCATCCAGCTCTCCAGTTATCCAGCTACATTGCATCCAGCCACTCTCGCTCCTACCATGAAAAAGGGGAGTGCGTCTTCACAAGTAGGGGGTATGGGTACCTTTTTCATCCGCAGCTGCGGTGTAGACTACGGCGTACTGGGGACGGAGTAGGTCATCCAGCTCACTTGCCCACACATCATAGCGTAAAGGCACGCAATCACATACGTACTCGTACAGAAATGTGCAAGTGAGAGTGCCATGAGCTGCGTACGAGTGCAGAGTTGTTGCGTCCTGCGTACGCAGCACGAAGCACGAGGACACCAAGAGCGTCTTGCCCCTATTCATCACCTCCTGGCCCCCTGTGTTATGCGTACGCAGTGTGCTGAGTGGCGAGTGCCAGCTAGAGATGATCCCATTTTTTTTTACGATCCGGGGATCCTCCGGCTTACATTGGTCAGATAGATGGGCTGTGTGCTGTGTTGTATGTGTAGGAGTAAGCGTGCTGCTTGTACGAATTAGAACAGGATGTGCAGAGTGTTCTGTGTGTGTGTGTGTGTGTGTGTGTACTCTACGGAGTAGTAGGCCGGTCTCACGTTTGTATATTCTCGATCACGCAAATTCTCCGTGCGGTTTCAAGACGTACGTACATAATAGTTACGAGTAGACTTGGACAGAGCGCGTGCAACAAGGGCAGGTAAAACATTAAAATAGCTAGTATGGTTTGGATCGCGCTGTGGAAGAGTGAGAAAAAAAAAGGAAAAAGGGGCGGGGATGGGGATGGGGATGGGGATGGGGGGATGAGAGAGTACTGTCCGAGTAGGAAGAACGAAATGGTAGAGGATCCGCATGCACGTGTACAAAAACAGAGGCTTACTGCCAAGTGTACTGCGTATTCGTGTCCTCATCCTCGCTTGTCCTTCTCTTTCCTCAACAGTACTCGTATACGTAAAGCTGTCTTTGCTCTGGTCGGTACAGAGAAAAAAAGACACATGTAAAATTGAAGTTTTAAAATGTTGAGGAGATCTGAGCGCGACCTGGAACTGCAGGATAATAATAACCCAGTGGTGTTTATTGTTTCTTCGCCATCCCCATATCGAACGTCTTGAAAACTCTGCATTTTATACACGGGTATGGAGTACGCAGTACTCATACGTTTACAGTTGCATTCTTGATAGAATGCAAATGGCAGACAAAGGGAGGCAGAGTAAAAAAAACGCATGGTCTCCCCTATGGGTCCTCTTTTTTTCGTCTGGTCTTTTATCCTTTTTTTTGGGAAAGGGGGTGGGGAGGAGAAGAGAGGGGGGGAACCGACCTTTTTTTTTCTCATTTCGTTTCTGTCTCATTGTGCCTTCCATGCCATTCAAACTCAAACAAGACACAATCCGTCGCGAGGTTAGATGCAAAAGAGATACGTGCAAGGGTACAAGCACAGGTCACTACTCCACGCAGTCATGTTGAGACCTGGCCAGAGAATATTTTCATGAGATGGTGAATGTTTTACACAGATAAGAGAATTCCTGGCCATATCTAACCAGGAAGAGGGCCGGAACGTATACTCGTACAGTGTAGATTCATCTTGCCCTCGTCTTGTCGAATCTCTTGTCTCGTGAATGTCGTACACTGGGTCTCTTTTTGTGCGAGAACCTGCAGAGACTCACACCCCACTCGGCAAGATGAAGAAGGCAGCGATCCGGCTAGCAGCAGAAGAAACCGTGCGGTGGAGGGAGCTAAAAGGTCGCATATCACAATCCCTACTTGTCAAAGAGTGGAAACTGTGCTCGTTCTCGTACGACGTATTCGCATTAGAGGTAATACTGCGTACGCCGCAGTTGTATTCACAGTAGAAGCATACAGCTACGAATATACGTACTTGTACGCAGGTACTCCGTAGGGAGAACGACTATTGGCAGCCGCACAGGAACAAGTATACGTACTTTTTTTATGCACATCCGTGTTCCTGGCTGGCGTGCTTTTTGGGCTGTTGCGGAATTATTTTCGACGGGAGGGGGGGAAGAGATCGGAGAGAAAGGGGAGTTTGGAGATGCATTAACGACACTGGCGGGAACCAGAAGACAAAAGTACTAATGGCCGTGGGCATTATGTGGGGAGTAAGACGAGAAAGAAAAAAAGGGAAAAAAAAAAAAAGCTAAGCTACACCTAGAGAAGAAATGAGACGAGACAAGAGAGGGCACTCGCACTTGTACTTACAGAGAATAGGAGTACTCGTACGTATACCTTGGGAGAAAGGGGGATGAAAGACAAGGTAAGCACGATTCGCGCACAGAGGAACGAGAGGAGACAAAGTTGACCTAGTCCATGTCTCGGTGAAAAGACGAGACATGTTCTAGCATGTGTTGGGGGGGGGGCACGGAGAGTGAAAAGGAAAAGGAGGACAGGAGGACGAGAGAACAACAGAACAAGAGGACAGAGGACAGAACAAGAGAAAAATAGAAAAAGAAAGGGACAAGCACTGGCAAGACAATGTAAAAATGATGAATGAGCGACGGACATGTGCCCCCCCAAAGTTTATGAGAGTGTCTAGAGAACTATCCCGAGAAAGGACAAGTCCCACTGGAAGCCTCTTGCACTCACCTCGTCTTCTTGACTCGAGTGTGTACATACACTGTAGTATTCATAGGGGCTGCCAGATATGGGAAAATACTAATACGAGTATGTATGATTGTGGCCATTTTGTGTACCAATCTCCTTCTCTCTCGTTTGCTGTCATCTCAAGTCTCAGATGAGGCTAGGCTATGAGAAACCCGAAAAAATAGTACGAGAAAGAGGAAAAATGCTGGTAGCTCAAACTCTCATCGGTCGTTACCGCGTTGCTTCCCTTGCGGATGTCACTAGAGAATGCTAGTACTCATACATAGTACGTGTGTGAGTACACAGTTAGTGTACGACCGTTTCTTTTTGACAATGCAAAAGAGACTGCTGTCTCGACGGAATATTTCCGAATGTAATCTGTTGCCAAGGCGCATTGTTCTGTCCCTTGTTTTCACGCCGGTCCATACTGTATCTAAGACTCGAGATTTTTGTTTCTCTTTACGAAAACGGAAGACGGAAGGGCAAAATGTAGCGGAAAAGAGGTCTAAGAGATGAGAAATAATGGTCTAGATGAGACGAGTAAAGCTCTTGTCATGCAACATGTTTGCGCTCGCATTCAGAGACCCTATCATGACAAACAAACCAAAAAAGGCAACAGGATGAATGAAGCATTGTTAAGCTTCCTCGAGGGAGCTTGTCTGTGTAAGACAATGATGGAATACCTGTCAACTTTAGTTTGCATTATAGTGCTGATATACAGTAGAGTACATTAGAAAGACTCTGTACTGTTGGCACGAGTATACGAGGACTCGTACGTACTCGTGCTATGTAGACACTTTTTTTGAAAACTTGTCCGCAGGCTCGCAAACGGTCACGCCCGCTTGTGACCCTTGAGAACCCAGGAGGGAAAAAAGAAAGGGGCGGTTGGAGTGGTATCCTCTCGGAGATCCCTGGTGTTACGGACCATAACTCGCACTTGCAGGTTAGGAGTACGAGCACTCGAACTCGAGCCCGTACTCCGTACATGGACTGTGCTCTCCTCTGCACAGCTGAAAGTTGCCACGAGTCCACTTACCAAACGGAGGACGAGAAAGGACAAGAACGTAGCAGATCAGACTTGTATCTCTACAGAATTACGAGTACGAGTACGTATGGATACAACGCTGCACGAGATATGGAGAGAGTACGAAGAAGTACGACGTTTACAATTTGTTGTGGTCAGTCTACCAGGAGGAGGGCCAGTACGAGTACGACTCGTATGTATACGTACTATGTGCGTACAGGTACACCGTACCGGTAGGATTCAGACAGTACGAGTACGGAGTAGCATCAGCCCAGCCCAAAAAGAAAAGCGTTGAGTGGAGGTACAAAAGTACTGCATTTGGGAGCCTGGTGCACCAAGGCACGAGTGCATCCTATTCGAACAAAATACATTATACAAGTGAGAACACCGTACTCCGTACTCCGTACTATGTAGTTCCTGTACATAGTATCCTCCCGACAACAAAAGTACCTCGATGCCTACGGGTAATTAATTGGCTGTTTAGTATTCGTTCTTCTTAGCGTTGATCCCAAAAGGATGCGGCATTTCAAGCACGAAGGATTTCGCATGTGCACATACGTCCGTATATACGAGCATAGCAGCTCTCGTACAATGTACGTACTCTGTGCAACTCGTGGTCTGGTGACCCTTTTTCCTTTGTATCTGTGATTTTGGCCAATTTTGAATATCTTGCTATTCTAAACATTCAGAAAGTTCCAAAAGACTGTGGTATCAGTTTAGACTTTTTGTCAGTCAACGCTATTTTTCTTCATCTTCTTTTTTGTTTTGCACAAGATTCAGATTGCTGTCAGACGAACAAATCTATAAAGCTCTAGGTGAAAAAAAGAAATGGGGAAGCGGAAAGATGCAATTCGGCAAAACAGGGGGGTGTGGTTGCGAGTGAATACGAGCACGAGCCGAGTGGGCTTGTGAGAAATTTCTAGCCCGAGGTTCACCTACCCCCTACAAAGTACAGAAGTACTGCGCACTCGTACTCACAGTACCCTCGCCCTTGCACAGCACACGTCCCCAACTGTGATATATGCCCCTACTCCTATACACCGACCTCGCTCACCGAAAATAAGAATACAGAATCGTGAGATGGACAAGAGCAAACCGCGGTTTCTCTTCTTCTTGCCTCGTGTATGCTACCGTTGTATGCGGAACTGTCGAATCTCTCCCCCTTCTGCCTCTGTCCGTTGACGGGACATCGCCCCGTCCCCTGGTCGCTTACGACATTGAGAAGGGCACCCCTATTCAAGCACATGATAATGTCGCATTGGGAAGCACAGGTCAACATTGGACCAATTCAGAGCACGCAGTACGAGTAAGGAACTCTTACAAAGTACTCCGTACTCCGTACATTCTCAGGTACAAATAAATGTATAATTTGTACAAGTTATACTATCTGTACATAGTATAGTGTCGACCTCGAGCGCAAATGTACGAGATAATCTGGGTGTGGGACCGTCAAGAAGATGGAGAGTGGGGATCGAGGCTTTTTGGCATTGCGATGCAGATCCTTCCGTTGAAATGCCAGCAGCACACTCCACAGACAGCACGTAAAAGTACAGAATCCGCAGAACGCCAGACTTGAATATACGAGTACGTACGAGTACGCCATCTACAAGTCTGGATCCTCTGCACTCGACGCCTCATCAAGCCACCTCTCCCCATACTGCGTACATGTCTCTCTGCCGCTTCCCCCTTTTTGCCGATCCAAACTTGACAAGGAACAGCACTGGCTGCTGTCGTTTAGCACCGAGACAACTCAAACACATGGCAGTTTCGAAGAGGACGCTGTACTCGGCGGTCTGGTTGCACCATTGTGTGCATTTCATGCAGTCTGTGCGCCTCATGCCGTCTGTGCTATCACAGGTCTGCGAGTACGCAGTACGTACTCGATACTTGAGAACTCATCAACTCGTCCACTCATACATAGCAACTCGTGCTGGACTCCCCCCCACTCGGTGCTTGTTCCTAGTGCACGGAGCAGTACTCCGTAGCGCGAGGATCAAAAAGTCTTGAAGGAGGCGAGCTCTCTTGCCCCCCCCCATCTCTGTCGCTCAATTGCCCTTTGCATTACTACGTACTCCGTATTGTGTCCTCGTATGTTTGTGAGTACATTCATATACGAGTACATCACATTGGTACTCTTTTACCGGCTGACACACTGGCCTTTTTTTTTTCGACTTGCTGTCTCTGCCGCAAGCCACACAATTTCGATTGGCTCTGCTGGATCGCTGCCGATTCGCGAGCCAGCAAGCCAGCAATCTAGCTAGCCCTGCCACATAAGACAGTGTGGTCTTGACAACATCCTGTCAGCGGAGAAAGGAATGCGAAAATTACGTTGTTGTGTCACTACCTTTGGAATTCTTTTCAAAAAAATGAATGGACTATAAAATGAAAATGATCAAATCGGTCGATACATTTAAATCGGAAATACGCAAAAAGAAACAAAGGAATATAGAATAAAAATATAAAATAAAAATGAAATAAGAAAAAAGGCACCAGAAAATATCGCTTCTCACGCTGCTGATCGCCGGCTGTGATCGCTGCGCCGTCGTCCCAAAATACACCTACTTCCGTAGACCTCGTGCCTTTCCCTCCCCGCCTCTTCCAGGAAAAGACCTTCTCGTACTCGTTGCGTCACTGACAGATTAGCCCTGAAAGGGAAGGCACGCCGGTCCCGGGTCTAGGCGCCCGCGCTGTTCTGTGTTCTGCTCCTTCCGAATGCGCCGTCCATCGCTCCTTCTGCCTGTCTCGTCAAAGGGCAAGAGGGAAATTTAATTTGGCTCGGTCAGCCGCGTGGTCTTAGCATCCAGCCAGCATGCCACTACTCCGTACGCGTATGGGGCAGGTGCGCTACTCATTGCTCGCTTGTGCGCGCACGCCCCATCGTAACTGCCAGAAATACTGCCGGAAATGCTGGCTGCTCCAGTTGCTCCAGTTGCTCTCCAATTGCTCTCCAGTCGCTCTTGCCATATCTGCCGCATCGACCGCTCTTGCCTTGTTTCCCCTCTTTTTTTCTTCAAGTTCTTCACGATTTATTGACTTCACTTTCCGCCTTTCTGTAGATCGTCGTCTCTCTTTTCTGTATTGCCCAAGCTTAACCCACTTTTTGCTGTTCTTCACCCATTTCAGCTCTACGCCCATCTATGGTTGCAGAGCTACCCCTCTCCGCCTCGCCGGCAACTCGGCGCAGAAAAAAGGAAACAGCCCATTTGAGTAGCACCGCTGTATACCTCCCCTAATCGTACTATACGGAGTGTACTATAGGATATTCACATATACCGCGGAGCTACCTGAAGACATACGGGATAGGAGAATATGGAGCATCTCCTGAATGATCGCAATTCAATATGGCATAGTAGGATACTACGCAGCAACACAGAATGGCGGTATACCCTCTACAATGTATCAACAACCTCCACATTTGGCTCATCCTCCTCCCCCTATTGTGCGTACTTGTACGAAGTACTCCGTAAGGCAAGAGCAAAATGTCTGCGAAGTATCGACAAGGCTCCCTTTTTCTTCTGGTCGAGTTACACCGCACATCATCCTCGCTGCTAATGCATTGTTTTATTGCCGTCATTCAAATTTCGGAGGCATGCCCGCCAGCGCTCTGCCTGCATTGCCAGACTGGTGTATGTCCAAATCCTACGCAATCGTCCGAGCTACGTCAAAGTACCACTCGTAGTACGACTTGCCCAGGACTGCGGACTGCGTAGGCATCCTGGTACGGTGTGCTCGTAATACATGTGCATGAGGGCTGCATCATCTGAACTTTTCATCGAATCATTCTTGCAGGGGTGCCAGCAAGAATTTCTCTTTTGGATTTTCGGTCCCTGGTCGTTTAGTCTGTAGTCTGGTCTTTTACCCTTTTCGGATTCTGGCCAGGTGACGCTTTTGTGAGAGACCGTGCGACAAGTTAGTGCCAAGACTTGAGATGAAATACTCGTACATTATTAGATATACTCGTAGCCTATAACACTATAACATGCAAACATTCGCATCACATATAGCTGTCCAAACGCACGAGGGCCGAGAAAGAGAGGAGGGGAAATTGATACTATGTAGTGCTCAGACTACGGGCAGCGATCGCCCAGGTCACTTTCCGCCTTCTCGTCAATAAAAAAAGTACTGCGTAGAGCCAATAAACGCCTTGACTCGCTCATGGCGATAAGTGGCACACCTGTCCGTTGGGACTGCAATCATTGCCCTATTAGGAAATGGATACACAATGTGATCAACCAGGATCCGCGGACTGGAACAGCCGCCATCCGACTCTCCAACCTGCCAGTTGGGTACGGAGTCTCTCGTACGTAGTGAGAAGCGGTGAGTGCACCGTAGCAGCTGTGATCATCCGTGAGGTTAATGTTTAAAAATGTACACCCTTTTTTATTTTCCTTTTATTTTTCGTTTTTATACTCAACGACCCGAGACAAATATAGCATGTGCCCTGGTCTCCCACTGACATGACAAATTCTGTCTACCTCCTCCTCTCCGTCCCCCCTCTGTCCTCCATCTGTCCCCCATACTGCTCATCCAACTCCTCACTTGGCTGGCTCCGTGCTCACCTGCAGCGCTAGCTACTGCCTGCACAAGCTGCAGCCCACAGCAAAGCCAAGCTCCATCACCAACTCTACGGAGTACTTTGTGTTCGCGCGCTCCACATCGGTGCAAACAAGTAAACTACGGAGCCTAGGACCCTCATTTGAGCAAAGTCCCTTGCCTCCGTCCGCTGTAGTGGCTGATCTCCCCAGCTAAACCTTCCGAAAAGCAATAGTCTTTTTTTTTTCGCGGCAAATCGAATTTTTTTTTTCACTCAACTAGGCAAGCGTTCCTGGATACTTGCAGGTTGTTCGTTCTTAGTTTACGGAGAGGATGGAGGGGGGCCACTGCGAACGCTTTACGGAGTACGAGTACGATGTACGAACTACTGCGTACGACTCCTGGCGATGAACGGAGTCGGCATTCCTTTTCTCCTATTTGTCACCTCCGAAAAAACCCCATATGCACTGCGTAGTAGTATGTCACCTCTACGCCGTAAGTCTTTTGTACTTGCGCTCCGACATGTTTCGGTGTAAAGTTGATACGGCTGGACAGTCATCGAATGACTCGTCTGGAGAGCACACTACGGAGTACACAGTATAATGTGCGGATCCTGATGATTGCAGCGCACATCTCCCGGTCTTGCTTCGGGAGGTCGGTTATTATTTTCTTTTTCTTGTTGTTGTCTCCATCTTTCTGTTCCTCAGTTTTCCCTTTTACCCTTTTTTCCTCTTTCTTTCTTTCTTTTTTCTTTCCTTTTTTTATTTTTATTTTTTCCTTTCGTGAGAATCGATAATACGAAAAAGAAAGGATAAAAAGAAAGTTTAAGAACGCATTCTGTACCGTACAGAGTACGCATACATACTCGTACTCGTAGTACGTATACAACAACTTTACACATTCTATCATCCAGCCAGGCTTAGCGGCGGAGGCATCAGGGAGCATTTCCGAGCGGTTTAGTGGATACGAGCAGGATGCAAGGATTGACGGGGGTGGAGAAGGTCGCTTTTTTTTTACGGCACTACGAGGCACTCCAAGCATGTAAGCCTCACATTTTCTTCATATGATTGGCAGGATGGACGTCGATCTTGCCTTTTTGCTACAAGAAGAAAAACAGGCATGAATCCATCACAGGTGATTCGGTCATGTTGGCAGAAAGGAGGATGGAATCGGGCAGTTGGCAGATGAGAGAGCAGGGGTGAAGAGGAAAAGAGAAAAAAGACAAAAAGAAAGCAACTGTAAGTGAACAAACCAGAGGTACTTGTTCACGGTGGAACCAAGTCACGACGTCGACAGTGAATGCCAAACAAAAGCCGAGACCGTTAACAAGAGCATCATCCATGTCTGAGTATGTACTCCGTACTCGTACCTGGATGGTCGTACGAGTGCAAGGCCACTTGTACGTGAACGAAGAGAAGCTTGCGTCGGAGTCCACCGCACCACACGAGCAGACAAGGACTAGCCGAGCGTCAGCCATGGCGACCAGGGGCGAAGGGAGAGGGGAAAGGGAGACGTGGGCGGGAACGAAAAGGGGAAAAGAACAGATGCCATCTCCTGTTTGAAAAAAAAAGCCAAAAAAAAAAAGAAACTACATGTCTAGGTGGTTGACTGCACAAGCCCAACTAGGACACTGCATTCCATCCCTTTCCATATCCAGCCAACCTCATACTGCTTTAGGCAGGATTAATAACACTCCTATACCGCCTGCTGCCCTAGGAGACCGAAGAGATGAGCATTCTTATTTTTTTTTCGGTGCTACTTCGATGACTTCATCGGTCCTATTCACATTGGGGGCAACCAATATTTCGGGGGAAAAGTAAATAATAAGAAGCAAAAAGCAAAGAAGATCCGGCGTGCATCCTCGATAGAGAAGCAAAATAAAGTAAATATGTAGATAAAATAAAATTACGCTGAACTGGAAGGATTTGTACCCAGTCGTTCCTTTCCCCGTAGTTACATAACTTTGGCGAGAAAGCGCAGGTACACGGGCAAGGTACAAGAGGTTGTCCAACTACATACGAGTAGTACCTGTACGGCATATACTATGTACTCCTGCTCCGTAGCCGCCGCCGCCAGGACCAACTACTGCATTTGTACAAGTGCATCGCCGACTCTGTGCGGATCGACAGGCTAATACGCCTTGCCGATACACCGCTGCCCAGAAGAGAGCAAGCCAAGATGCATCGGCACTGGTGGTGTGTCTGGAGCACCTGATCAAGAGCATCGATCTTTTGTTGCTCCGTACATCCTACGCAGTCGTAGTACGCAAAATACAGCCTGTACGAGAACTGCATCGGCTTTCTGCCGTCTGTCATTTTAGTCGTTTGATTATGAGCAGACGCAGAGGAGAGCGGAAAGAACAAATAATGCACAATATTCATAACATTTGTGGGCTCGTCAGCTTGCAACGCACGGTTCTACTCGTACTTTTTTTTTCTACTTTGATTTGTTCAGCATCTGTTCGCCACCTCTTTAACGTGCATATGAGCCCGGGAACAAGAAGGCTGATGTACTTGTAAAGAATGAAGTGACTTTTTTTTAGAGAGAAAATAGATAAGGGGAAAAAAAAGGAAAAGAAGAAAGAAGAAAATGACCAGAGCAATCCTGTTGATACGATGCATCTTCATTACAATGCCGAGTGCCGTCTTGGGCCATACTCGGACATTGTACTTTTGACAAGACATCGTTCGCGCCACTCTCAAAAGAGAGAAAAAAAAGGAAATAAAAAAAGGGAAAAAAAGGATCGACAGCTATATTGGAACTAATGTCGAGATCTGCCCCGAGAGCTGAGCACACCAGAGAGGGGGAGGGGCAATTAAACAAGCGTAGCTCTACTCTTTTATTCATTTATTCATTTTATGTCTGCTCTCTTATTCAAGCCTGGGTCTCTTTTTAAGCGTACATAGTAGGGCAAGTCCATGCCAACACGGAGCCAGATGAGAAAGGGGATGCTTCCGGGGCGGCCATCAGAATATACAATGGCGTGTTGGTGTTCTCGGCGTAAAATACATTTCGATATTCTCGCAAGAAGTTTTGCTCCCTTTTCCCCTTTTCCCCTTTCCGTATTTCCTTTTACTTTCCTATTGTCCATTTCCCCTCCCATCACTCCTGTTCATCTCCCGAGCCATACGAGTAAGACGCAAGATGCAGATGTACTCCTGTCTCATATCCGAGTCACCGCAAGTGTAAAAATTGGCGAGGTACTATGTACAACAATGAAAAACGGCGCGCCATCCAATCGTTCCTAGCAGGTTGAATTGGCCAAGGAAAAGAAGAGAATGCAGCTGGCCAATAGCCCTCTGCTTCACCAACCACAAAAGATTATTACTTTTTTTTATTTATTTTTTCCCTTTCCTTTTCTTTTCTTTTTACAAAGACATCTTTTTTTGCTTCATATTCCAGGCCAACCATCACATAAGTGGGTGAGACGGCGTACTACTTGTGTCGTATGTGACGGAATGAAACAGCAAGGATCGCCTAGACCTTTCTTCGCTTCTGTTTCCAGACCTCGAATGCTTAACCTTTTCTTTCGTACAGAGTACATTGTACGGAGTACGAGTAAGGGCTCTTTTTACACAGTATGTGTTCCTTCTCCTCTGTCCTTCGGAAAGGGGGTTGTCCGGGAGGGGCCAGAGTTATTCATGGACTTTATGGATTCCCGCTCCCCTTTTCTCGTTTTATGGCCAGCTTCCTGGGGAATCTGGCACCAGAATGCCGTCGCCAATGGAAACAAGAGGGGACAGGCACAAGTACAAGTACGGAGTACATCGTAGCAGCTATTCTTACTATGTACCTTGAACAAAGTCGTATTATGGCGGGGTGCAATGCCCATACTGCGTACTCGTACTTTGTACTCGTGCTTGCCCTGTGACCCATGTCTCCTTTGGTCACACCATGCAGACGAGAGGATCACCAGAGGAAAGTACTCTGTAGGTTGTCTGCTTCCTCTGCGTCTCTGCCTCTGTCCTCTCAGCATGTCCATCCAATAGGAAGGGGCCGAGCCGCCGAGCTGCTACGCAGTACGAGCCGTGGGAAGAAAACAAATTGCAAAAAAAAATGGCCATGAGAAAAAAAAATGACAGACCCGGGGAAGCAGGATTTTATTGGTCCCGACCATTGGGGAAGTGTGCAATGTACTGTCAAAGCAATGTGCAATCCACTCATAAAAAGTTAAGAGGGGGTCAAAGCTCCCAGCCCGGATCCGCCATTGAAGCCAATACGGAGTAGTTTCTTACCATGGACAATCGTTTTCAGTCCTGAGAATACTCGTACTGCGTAAGAATTACGACTACGTATACGTAGGAGCACGAAGAGATGAGAAAATAGCACCGTCATCGTACGACACGGTACTTTGTGCATACGTACATACAGTAGTAGTTGTACATATCAGAGTTCTCTGGCTCGTACAACATGGATTCGTAGAGATTGTCCGTCGATGCAGCTAGGTCGTCAGATCCTGGCTGTCGTACTGGTGTTTGAATGTTTGCACGTCTGGAGTCTGGTGAACGGCCATGTCTCCTAATCCCTTTTTCTTTACCCTGTATATATTTATACATCCGTTGATGCTTTTTTTAAAACTACAGCCTCCCCTCCCCGGTCTACCTTCACTTGGCTCGCCAAGCGAGAAGCCAGGCGAGCAGCAAGCATGCCACCAGGAGGCTAGGAGCCTAACAGACCCTCCTTTCCCCCCAGCACGCATTTTTCCTCAGCGGGTAGCGGATTGACTACCCCCCCGGGCAGGGAAGGGCAGGAAAACGAAAGCGAGAGAAGCTGGAGGTTGGGGTGATGGGTGCTGGTGCTGATTTGCATGCGCAGGGACCAGGACCAGGAGTAGAGACCAGGGGCGCGATGAGAAATGCAGAGTCCGAGTAGGCAATGGGCATGGGCGCCGTATGAAGGCCAAGGAGTAAGGATAAGTGACATGGACCACCTGTTCCAGCGAGCAAGAGTGCACGTTCCTTTTTGGTCAGCCAGCACACGACGGGAGGGTCCCTCCCCATACCAAATGATACAAAATGTGGCTACTGAATGCGGTACTGTTGCAATTGCAACTATAGCACGCATGAACAAAAATCATCTCATTTGCTGGGGTGGGGGATGGCAGGATGAGGACGAGGGGGTAATTGCATAGGACTACAAGAACGAGCACGAGCGAGGGCGAGAGCACGAGAAGAGGATACCAGGAAAACAGGAGACTAGGAGAAGAGGAGAAGAGGAGGAAGAAGAAGAAGAAGAAGAAGAAGAGGGGACGATGCGAGTACACAAGTACTGCGTATGGAATACCGTATTTTCGTCTTGTTTCTCGCCTTTAGATTACTATTCCGCATATTCATTTCTGATCTCTCGGCGTTGTGTCCCGTACGGAGAAGCTGTCCTTCTGCGGAGCCTTCTTCCATTTCTTTTTATTGATTATTCTCAGAGCAAGTCGTCACATTCAGTTCTGCCCCTGTCATCGATGCTTGTACATCCCACGGGAATATTCGCACTTATCCCTGTTCCTCAAACACTTTATGCAACAGACTTTCTCCGTAGCGAGAACCAGGGAAACGAGAAAAAAAACATAGAATGATAGAACCAGATATAAGGGGTGCACGTATCTGCGTACTCGTGCGTCCTTTTTTTATCCTACTATGCATGGCCTGCGATCTGGATGATGGACGAGGGCGCTCTCCATCGACACTACTCAAAGTACGAGTACTGCGTGTACGCGGTAGCACATATGGTTGCTGCGGCATATCTGTCGGTTGTGACGGACTTCATGTTCGTATGCTCGTAGCGTGCTAAACTCTCCTTATTACTCTCCGAGCTACGCCCAGATCCGGATAGTTTGTGCGAATTTATCTCGCCTAAGCTGTATCCCTGCATTTTGGGGGGGGGGGGGGGGAGGGTTTTTTCCTTTTCATTTTCAGACTGTTCAAGAAAGACCAGTCGAAGCTGCCTTTAACAGGTACGAGTAAGTAAGAACAATACTTACGAGGGGGAACAATCAACAATCAACAGTGTCAATCAAATCAATCAAATCCCTCGGCTGATCTCGGGGGTTCTTTATCCCATGGCCAAATTGCTGCTGGCCAGCTGTCGGTCCAAGCCCAAGCGAGGGCCACCAACTGGACTGACCTACAAGATCTATTGAAAAGTGACAGACTGTGATGGCTTTTGCGAAAGAGGGATGGACCTGAACATGTCGATTGCGAAAGGAGGTGCGGTGCCCCAAGAGTCTCTGTACTGGACTACTATGTACTCGTACATACTCGTAGCATACGTACTGCTTGTTTACAGACTCTTCAGCGCGTCACCGACCTTTGCCAAGTTTGAATGAGCCCCTGCTCCACCACCGCATGCAATATACGTAGTAACTCGCACTTCATAATCGGTTTAATTCGCCCTCTTATGAACATGGGCCAACGCAGAGGCTAGCTTAGCATACTGCAACCCAGACCTGCAGCCAACTGGTTCCCTCCTCGTCTGAGCGCGCAAATCCTACCTGACGAAATTCAAGCGTGCTGGGCTACACACATTGCACCACCCCCCATCCCAAGTCCTTGGTACTGCGGCGGTGACGGGAGTGGCCCTGGTGCGCAGGGGCACACACTCCATCACACTCTATTGTATGCAAGGTCCATTGAAATGAAATTAAACATTGTCTGCCGAACCGAGCAAAATGAATACATACATGCAAATACGGAGCAGAAGAAAAAGCAAATAAGAGAAGAAGAAAAAGCAAATAAAAGAGTGCACAAGTGCAAGTACAGGGTACCACTGTACTCTGTACTTTTTATGCTGCATCGCATTTCCTTTCCATGAACGACGTAGCCGCCAAAGAGGAGACTGAGCAAGCATCCGACAGAATAGGACGAGTCAGAGCTTCTACTGCGTACTGCGTGGGAATGTAGAGTCTTCTTCAATCTTCTTTTTCTATTACGGAGTACTTCAAACAACAACGAAACATGCTATAGATCCAGGGCCATATTGCGAGCCAGGTACTACGAGAGTATCAAGCATGGCCAAACCTCGTTTATACAGACGGAGTTTCTGAACATACATCCAGGTCCACCGAATACACGCAAAATCAGCTCATCTCAACTGCCCTGACCGCACGAGAGCCGAAGTAAGCACCGAAAGACAAGGCGTAACGTGCAGCAAAAACACAGACGCAAGACAGATTGCACGAGCAGAGCACAGAGGCACCGACTTTTGACCTCTGAGCTGGTGAGGTACAAAGGATTAGAGCTCACACGAGCCACTCAAAAAGAGCAGAGCAGGGGAGGACAAGAGGGACGGGGAAGAGGATGAGGGATTAGGTGTGATCGGGACTTGGAGATTTGCATTGACCGAACCAATGTCGTCTGTCGTCTGGATTCAAGATGAAGAGGTAGATGGGCACAGGGTTGATTCATGGTCCTTTCTGTTGAGCCGACGAGTATTCTATACGTATGGACTCGTACTTTCTACCATGTACGGACAGTTGCTCAATAGGAATGCCAGAGACCAAAAAAAAGAAAGCAATAAAAAAGAAAAAAACGGCCCGGTAGGAAGAAAAGAGGGGGGGAGGTATCAGCTCTCGGTCAACCATGGGCGTCTTTTTTTTCATTCTCCTGCAGCTTCCTGCAAGTACCCGTACACACACGCCCCCCTCCTCCTCTTCCTCGACCCTCTCTCCCTTCCCCTTCCCGCTGCACTGCGGCAACTTGCGATGCACGCCCCCACTCAGTATGCAGTATTGTGAGTGACTGTATATGTGAGTACAAGATACAATATACTTGCACTTTGTACTGTCATTCAGTCTTGTACTAAGAGACTCGGTGCCGAAGTCCAGTTGATATTGTGAGGCTTTTCACTTCCCTGGCCCCCCCTCTCACACGCATTCCTCTCTGCGTTGTTTTACTCTCTTTTTTTTTAATCTATATTTACTTTTTCTGTCTTTCATCTTCTCTTACCCCCTCCGCCCTCTACTCGTAGTTCTTGGCCAGAATACGTACGTACATTGCATATGGAATCGGTCTGGATCGGCCGGGATGAGCTGAATAGACCGGCCGTCCATCCACTTTGGGTATACTGACCCTGAAAGCAGAGGCTCTCGGCCATGCCTGGAGCGAGCGAGAACGAGAAGAACGAGCGATATCCTCGTATTCTACTGTGTGCTGTGTAGGGAAAAGAGTACGAGTACGCCGTACGCCGTACGCTTTTGCAGAGCCTTCTTGGGGGGAAAGGGGGGGGGCGTGTCCTTATTGCCTAGTACGAGCTGGATTGGACGGGCGGGTCTATATTGGATCACCTTGCCCATAGTACCACTGGGCGGCAGGACAAGAAGAAAAGGATGCCGTGAAGATCAAATGCCACGGCCAAGGTATATCACTGACGCTATACGGAGTATGTCTGCAGTACGCAGTACATGCATAGTGTAGTAGCAGAGCTATTTCTTAGGAGAGCGGACCCTCGAGCATAGAGTAGAGGTAGATCTTCCAGCTTGGGCGCTGCTAAGAAAGAATTGGCCAATGAACGCAGCGGAAGCCAGAGAAGAGCTGCATGTGAGATATGACGTATGCGGGATTGCATAGTAAGTAGAGTATTGGGAACACATCACAAAAGAAACTCAGAGAAAAATGTACGCCGTATTCAATCTCCGCATGTAGGAAGAGTGAGCTTTGACCTCTTGCCATTATACAGGCACGCTGCCTCTGACAAGAAAATGGCGAGGGCTGTGCCCGTTGTTGCCGAGACAGGCAGTCATTTGAACATTGATATCACAAAGATGGAATGGTCTGGTTCTTTTGTTGAGTGCACGGTTGAGTACTCGTACGCTGTAAGATGAGTGACATGTTTTTTATTGTCTGTTTATTTTTATATTTTATTTTCTCTCATTTATCTCAGTCTTTTTCTCCTAATTTAATTTTACTTTAACAAGAAACATTGTAAGCGAGGGAATAACAAAAAACCGAAAATATATGGTACGCCGGAAAGGTGCATTGTCAAACGACATCTTGTCAAAACGCACAAGAGGGGGGGCCAAAGACTGAAAGGTCTCGGCGGATGACAGGGTTGGCGAAACATGCAGCACAATGTTGCGGATGTTGTGAGCACTTCCACTCATCCCCTTGCTCTGGATTTGTTTAAGGTTGTACGGAGTAGTAGGCGATTACAAACTAGAAAATATACGTACACGGTAAAGAAACAGACCCCTCCTCCCCCTCTTATATCGTAGATCCCCCAGTTACAAGTTTCACAGTCTTTCCATTATGCACTTTCCTGCTAGCCAATATCCAAGCACGAGTAAGGCTATAGGGACTACTGCTGTGCATGTAACATCCCCTGCTCTCTGCACTCCATTGGTAGGGAAGCGAAAATGAAAATGGCGCTTTTCATGACCAGAGTTTCGTATCCGTTTGCCATGGCTCTCCCTCGTCCCATCTATTCCTATATATTCAGCGTAGCGAGCCGCAGCCCTATCCATGCCTCGAGAGTCTGGGCTTTCGGGGGGGCACGGCATTGCCTTCTGTCCCCTTTCATCACACGAGACCAGGGGAGGCGGCGTCGGGCGTCGGGGCTCGGGGCTCTAGGAGAATAACATCAGACTCACATTCTCCCTCCTTCAATTTAAGATGACGGCAAATATAGCTATCGCCTCCAGATTTGGGTATTGGCAACATACATGAGACGAACACGAGGCGGGATAGTGGCCGCGGTTCTTGGTTAGAGATCTCAAACCGCGATACAGGAAGACGGGATAGTAGAGTAGCACAGGTAAAGGACGGAAGACATGTCTGGACATGTGGGGGGAGATCATACCCGTACAGAACAATGGTGAGAGAAGCCATGTGCGGCGTATTCCAAGCTTCTTTCTTCTTACTGCACGTTTTAATATACCTTGTACTATATTCCCGCTCTGATGAACCCGTTAATTATCCGAGCTATGCTGCCGCGTCTAACATGGGACGAGACGGATGAAGAACAGAAAAAATGAGCCTTCCTGTACGCAGTAGCAGAGTGTTCCTATACGAGAATGTGTATATTGTATATCAGAGCTCGAGAACGCGGTATGCAGTAAGAACAGGGGACGGTAAGCTCATTGCCAGCAACAATCTAGGACGCACATGTGCTGTAGACATTTCTCTTGCTCAAGATGATGAACAAAGACATAACTAAATCCGTCAATAAAACAATGTGAATAGAAAAACGTCCGTGTACAAGAATACTACATTATTCAAGCATAGAATAAAAAAAGAATGCATTCTTGCGGTGAGAAGATGGGATATCAAATTAGCCAGAGAATGGCAATGGTTGTGCACAAACACTTTTTTTTGTTTCCACAAAAGTTGCCAAATTGCGCATCCATTTTATATATTGTTTCTTTCGGTGAATGATCATACCCACCACCATGCAGACAATCAACTGATTGCTGTTCTTACTTTTAGCTTTTTTTGGATTTTCCTTTACCTGTGCGGACATCACTAGGATATCAAGATCGACAGAAGCCTAATTTGACGATGCAGGTAAGCGACGAGAAGAGCTGCCTTGTGGGGTGCATGTGTAAGAGTAGAAATACAAGAGACCAGAGAGATTAGAGAGAGACCAATGAGGCCAGAGAGACCACAAGACCACAGGACATACTCCGTAAAGATCGAAAGACCACAAGACCCCAAGAAATTTCAATATTTGTTGGCAGAGTGTGATATCTCATCACCACATCACCATTCCTTCTCTGTAGTAGCTCATGGTCCGATCCCCCCCCCCTCCGACAGAGGAGGCAGCAGAGCGAGGATACCCTTCTTGGTCCATGGAGGCATCCTTCCACTCTGTCTATTCTGCTCTAGTGCTTCCGGCCTGACATCCTCATTCTCCTATAGGGCGAGCTGGTGGATTCTTTCTGGGTGGATGCACCCGCACAAGCCAGACGGAGTATGACATGTGAATCACGTACTACTGCATGCTGCGCATGTTAATGCCAACAAAGAAGCACTACGAGGCACTGCAAGTCACATCGGTCCCATCCCACCAGCCAGCGAGTGCACAGTGCACAGTACGCAGTCCTCGTACTCGTACCTGCCGTTCCCAACCTCCTCTCCGCACTGCTCGCACTTGTCCCTCTCCGCCCCTTTCCGTCACAGTGTAGATCACTCGTTCTTGCCAGATGTTGGATAACCATTAGAAGAGAATATCCGTTTGAAATTCAACACGAGCTGGGCTATTTTGACAGAGAAATACCGCCGTCAGATCGTCCTTAGACACCAAATAGGGAATATACCACCGACTGCATGTATAAAGAGAGAGGGGGGGAGGGGGGCAAAAAGAAAAAATTGGAGGAGATGGAGAGGGTGAGAGTATACAGTAGGAATCAGACCAGCCCCTTGAAAAGCAGGCCTACCATGTAGAAATAGGACATAATATTTGTGCATGTTCTCCACAGAGGTGAGGAGTAGAGATAGAGAAGAGAGGGAAAAAAGAAAAAATTTTGCCCAAGTGGAAGGAGGATTCGGCAGAATGTCGAGAGGATCATTACACAAAATGTATTGCTTCTGCAGACTTGTTCGGTTTTTGAAATTCTAGGTCCATCCTCTCGCTAACTCGTGCATTAGTCTCTTCCATCCCTGCTCTGGAGCCAGCCAAAAAAGACGAGGGAATGGAAAAGAGGCAAAAAGAAGGAGGGGGGGGGAGAGAGAGGAGAGAGAGAGGAGAATGGGAGAGTGCCGAGTACAATGAACACGTCAGCCAACATCCTCGACTGACCCCATCCCCCTTCGTGTGTGTGTGTGTGTGTGTGTGCGTGTCTCTCTCAACAAGTCCGCAGTACGCAGCATATTCACTTTGCATCCTTGTCCAGCTGCCTTGCTACTCGGAAACACAAAATGCAGCAAGCTGGAACCCGTGGATGACCGGTCTAGAGCAGGCTGAGAAGTAAGACGGCAGCTTGTCTGTCCTCGCCACCTCCCTTTCTCCCTTACTTCCGCTGTGGCAAACCGTACTTTTGACGGGAAGAAGACAAAGTAGTGTAGTAGTCGGAGCTGTATCCGATTTGTCCTTTTTCTTTTCCTATGCATTAGTTTCTTTTTGTCCCTCTCTTTTTCTCTTTTTCTCTTTTTCTCTTTTTCTCTTTTTCTCTTTTCCTCTTCTTTTACTTCTCTTTTCTTTTTCTTTGATTTTATCAGCTTCCTTCAACCAACCTCTTCATCTGCAGCTAGTTGTTGCTTCCGCTTCTTCTGGACAGCAAAGCAAATCCTCTGCTTCTTCTAGACGACATGATTGGTGTCATGGTCCACACATTCTCACTCCTCCTCTCTATCCCGCCTTTTCATCCTCTTCCTTCTCTCTTCTCCCTACTCTCTCCTTTCTCCTCTCTCCTCTCTCTCCTCTCCTTACCTCTACCGCTACCCCCCCTCCAGTCTCTGGGTCCCTCACTCGTTACTTCTTCCATATCCTTCTCCGACCAATGCCGAGGTCTGTCTTGTGCAGCTACTTGCAGTTCACACCGCCACAAAAATGGGTTACCTGTGCCCCTTTTCATCCTTCTGCTCCTCTTGCTTTGTCCGCCTGGCTTTCGCTTCTCCTCGCTTGCACCCCTAGCAGGCACACCACCCTGTGCTGCCTACAGTAATGTATCCCACATTCCGTAGGATGATGTTCTACCCAACACCTGCAGGACCGGCAATGCTACCCAAACCGGGGACGGAGGAAACATAGAGTTAGAAATGTTTCGGGAAGCAGCATCGTAGACTGAAGGAAATAAAATAGAAATGACTAAACCCCTTTTTTTTCGTCTTTTGAAAAGGGCCTACCACCACCTGCATGGCAAAAAATGACTGCATGTCAGCGGTAGTCCTCCCTCTGAACTCGAAAAGGGGAACGACGGACAGAAGAGAGGAAGGAAAATCAAACACAGGCCAGAGAGTCCTTCTTGGTATTTGTTGGGCTGATCTCCTTACCAGAGCGAAAAGAATCAAAGAGAAGCAGACTGTTTTTGAAAATGTAGACAGTAGAATACCAGTCTTTTACATCCATTCACGCCTAATTGGGCTTGTATTTTGCCATAAAAAAATAGGAAGATGAGGACCATTTGATTTGTCACATTGTAGAGAAATGGATAGGACTAGCAGAATCATCTAGATATTTTCATGTGCAGTGTGTTATTTTCCTTGCTATGTACTTTCTTTCCGTCTCCCAATTCCTTTTTTCTCGTTTATTTTCTTGGTGTTCGTATCTTTTTTCTTGTCTTTTTTCTTGTTTTGCTCTTTTCATCTGTGAGATGTATCGGCTGTTATATTCTGCAAGACACACTCCCCCCCCCGTCTGCCCTTGTTTCGCCAAATCCCACACTCTTTCAAACACATCTGCCGTGGAACGACAGACTTCTCTCATTTGCCGAAAGACAAGGAGAACCGGAGAAGTAGGGAGAAGAAGAGAGAAAAAAAAATAGAAAATTTTTAAAAATTTTTAAAAAGAAAAAAAAGGAAAGGTAGCACAGATTTGGCATTTGATGTAGTGCACTCATCACACAGAGATCTCTGCGCCCTCGCCATTTCTCTCCCCTGAACCTGCACCATCCCCTGTCCTTTTCTCTTTTCTCTTTTCTCGTTCCTCGTTGCTCGCTTCACTCGTTTCGTCTTTGTCCTTTTCTCTTTTCCTTTTTTCTAGTCTGTTCTGTATGGTAACCGTCTCACATCTCGCCTCTGGAACATCCCACTCTAGCATGCTCTACTGCGTAGACAAGGACATGTCTTGTCAACAATCGTCCTCTTATTTTCTATTCTTTCTCTTCTTTTCCCTTCGCCTTTTCCTCTCCTCTGATTCGGCAACGTTGCTTGGAGAAACGTTGCCTCTGAAGGAAGCCCTTGCCCGCACACCCCTACTTCCTGCTCTTTTTTCTTTTTTCGTATTTTGTTTTTTAGAGACATGCACATATACACAGCAAGTTTTTTATCCCAAGTTGGCCATCTCGCTTGTGACCTGACCACAACTTAACCGGATGCACAGGAGGGAGCAGAGAGACCTGGAATTTCTCGGTCTTTGAAACAAAACAAAAAAAAGGACAATTTAAAGACATTTCAATGAGAGGACAGGGCAAAGTCGAGCCAAAAAAAGAATTCGTCAAAAAGAAAAAGAATCACGAATAACAACGCTACATACTGATTTTATACATCCGTGAAACGTCTATAGACGATTCCTGCCACTTCATTTCACATCTCTCTTCCCACCTCTTCAATGCCGTTTCTTTTTACAAGAAAAATAGAAAAAAAAACATTCCACTCGTACTCTAGAGGCGGCTCTCAACGGCTGGGATCTGCAGTGCACCAGGGAACTGTACCTCTGGCCAGACGTGGTGAATGGCTTCCCAAACATGGCTGTGTCTTGTTAGCTCTCGAGAACATTTCTCGTCAGAAGACAACTGGCTTACCTGACGTGAATAATGTCGAGACCGTTCTTGACCTCGTCCGGCAGGTCCTTGGCATCCTTGCGGTTCTGTGCCGGCAGTAGTACCGTCTTGACACCGGCACGTAGCGCTCCAATGAGCTTCTCCTTGATGCCGCCGACGGCCGTGACGCGTCCCCGGAGTGTAATCTCGCCCTGTCGAGTCAGTACATGTTTAATATCATGAAAACAAATGAAAACAAACGAAGACAAACGAAGAAATAACACGTACAGTCATGGCCAGACTGGGCGGAACAGAGCGCCCAGAAAACAAAGAAATCAGGGCAATGGCTTGAGCGATGCCGCTGCTGGGACCGTCCTTGGGGATGGATCCCGAGGGGCAGTGCACGTGAATGTTGCGCTGCTTCAGCAGGTCCTCGCTGGCGTCGCCCGTCAGCCCCAGAGCAAAGGCATGGGCCTTGACCCACGTGAGGGCAACCTCGACGCTCTCCTTGAGCACGTCGCCAAGCTTGCCCGTCAGCTGGACGCGGCCGGTGCCGGGCATGGCGGCGACCTCGATAAAGAGGATGCTGCCGTTGCCGCCGGTGCTGTAGGCTACGAGACCAGTCACGATGCCTGGCCGACTCGTCTGCTCGGCAATCTCCTCCTCGAACCGCTCTGTGCCTAGAATGTCCTCGAGATCGTCGACGGTCAGCTGTGGCTGGTATGTGTCTAGCCGGCCGCCGTCCTTGGCATCGGCGTACTCAACCGCCTTGGCCCGACAGACGGAGCCGATCTCACGTTCCAGGTTGCGCACGCCAGCCTCGCGCGTGTACGACTCAATCACCTTGGCCACGACGGTCTCGTCGAGGCCGACCTGCTCGGCCGTCAGCCCGTTGACGCGGATCTGCTTGGGCACGAGGTACTGCATGGCAATGTGCTTCTTTTCGAGCGTCGTGTAGCCCGGCAAATGGATCGTCTCCATGCGGTCGAGCAGGGGCGCCGGGATCGTGTCGAGGCTGTTGGCTGTGGCAATAAAGAGCACGCGGCTGAGATCGTACGGGATGGACAGGTAGTGGTCGACAAACGTGTGGTTCTGCTCGGGATCCAGCACTTCCAGCATCGCCGCTGACGGGTCGCCGTGGTAGTTGGATGTTCCGACCTTGTCGATCTCGTCGAGCAGCATGACGGGGTTCGCCACGCCCACCTTGCGCAGGCCCTGCATCACCAGACCCGGCATGGCGGCCACATACGTGCGCCGGTGGCCACGGATCTCGGCCTCGTCACGCACGCCGCCGAGAGAGATGCGGTGGAACTTGCGCCCCAGAGATGCCGCCACAGACCGGGCGAGGCTCGTCTTGCCGACGCCAGGGGGGCCCACGAGCAGGAGGATTGGCGACTTGTCCATCATGCGCCGGTGTTGGAGAGCCTCAATCCGGCTCTTGGCAGCCTCGATGCGCCGCTGTGTCTCCTGGGCCTGAGTCGTTGCCGTCGTCTGCAGCGCCAGTTCTGCACTCTTTGCACTGGCACCAGTGGCATCAGGGGCATCGGCGGCCGAGTCGCCTGTTCCTGCCTCCGGCCTGATATCGGGACCGGCGGCCGCGGCAGCTTCCGCGTTGGCTTCGTCAGCAGCAGCCTCGGCAAGCTGAAGCTCCTGCTGCGCCAGTTGTGTCTCGGTCTCGACGTCGTCGTTGATGGCCTGCTTGAGCCGCAGGACGGCCAGGTACTCGAGCAGACGCTTCTTGACCTTTTCGAGGCCGTAGTGGTCGCCATCCAGCTGTGCGCGGGCCTTGGTCAGAGTGCCGGGTCCCAGCCGGTCGTCGGTCATGGCGGACCACGGGATCTCGGCCAGGGTCTCGAGGTAGCTCCGCACAACGGTGTACTCGGCCTGGGCCGGCACCATCTTTCTCAGGCGCTTGAGCTCGCGCTCTGCAATCTTGCTGGCCTCGGGACTGAGCCCGGCTGCCTCAAGCTTCTTCTCGAGCTCCTCCACCTCGTCTGGCTCATTGGGATCCTGCTGCTGGTTGTGGTGATGGTGGCTCGGTCGCCGGAAACCGTTGCTGTTGCCGTTGCCAAAACCGCCAGGGCTGAAGAAGCCACCGCTGCTTCCTCCACTGACGGCGCCGGGCGGTATGACAAAGCCGTTGGGAGGAATGATCATGCTGAAAGGCATGTTCTGCTTCTTGGAGGGCGCCCCTTGCTGGAAAGGAAACCATGCTGTGCCGTTTCCGTTTCCATTTTCGGTTTCATTTCCATTCCCGTTTCCCGTATTGTCAGACGCGTCGTCCTCGGTAATCGTGATAGACGTAAACTTGACACTGCTCCGAATATTATTCACTTGGCGCTCCAGCATCTCGAGGACCTTTGCGACCCGCTTCTTGACGTCGAAGAGGGCGAGGACCTGCAGCTTCTCCTCGTACGAGGCCACGACAATGTTGGCCATGAAATCGGCAAGCACACCCGCCTCGGAAATGGTCTTGCTGGCAATATAAGCATCGAGCCGTCGGGCGAGCAGCGGTGTCAGCCGCGCATGGGGTCGGCCAGGTGTGACGAGAGCGGCGACGCGCAGGATCTGGGCCAGCTCGCGTGCTGCATTTTGAAGTTTGCCAAAGAGCTCGAGCAGAGCGCTGTCCGATGCGTTGACTAGAGAGTCAGTATCAGCGGCTGTGCAGCTTCAGATGAGACTGACCTTGATCTGGGTAGACTGTCACTTTGCCTTCAAAAGTGGGCTTCTCCTGGAAAATCTTGTCGACCCAAACGCGCTCGAGGCCCTCAATATGCAAGAGAAACTCGCCCGAGCCACGGCCCTCGATGCTCGAAATCTTGGCGACGACACCACAGCTAAACAGGTCGGCCTTGGTCGACTTGCCGGCCACAAACTCGGGGGCGTCATCGGGTGGCAGCAGAGAAGCACTGCTGTTGCCGTGGCTGTTATTCTCGTGGGCTGTCCGGCTCAGCAGAAGCTGGCCGCGGGGTCCGACATAGGGCGAGGCCATGGGGACGCAGGCGACAGCGACCTCACTGATCGACGAAGGGGCATTGCTGTCGGTCGGGGACTTGAAGGAAGCGGCGCGGGCATATATGCTGGCTAGAAGAGCTGGAATATCGGATCGGCTGGCTGTTGCGGGAATGCGCTGGACGATGCCCGGATAGAGGACGACGCCCTTTGGCAGGGGCAGGATGGGGAGAGGAGAGCTCTGGTTGCGGGCCATTGCTGCGGAGGAGGAGAGGGAAGGCCAGAAGTCGGGAGAGGTCGGAAAAGCTCAAGAGTCAAAAGATGAACGGCAAAGAGGAAAGAAAACGGAAAGTGATGGGAGAGAACGTCCCGTGACAGAAGAGTCGACAGTCATGCAAGAGGAGAATGCAAGCGCGATGCAGACATGCAGAAATGCAAGATGTACAGAAATGCAAAAAAGACTGAAATGAATGCGGGGGAAGAAAGTAGGAGGAAATGGGGTCTGGGGGAGAAGACTCGGCAATTCGAAGCCCATGGAAATTGGAGCTCGTGATCTAGCGTATAATAGCGACTTCGGCTGTTGGGACCCTGCCGAGGCAACTGCTGATTAGTCACCATGTCTACTCAGTATGATTAGTCAGCAACCAACATTAGTCACATGTACTTGTCCCACTCTAAACCCCTCTACGCGGTTGAGAGACGCGTCTACGCGTTTACTACGTACAGTGTTTTTTCACCCGAGACAACGACAGACACCGACAACATCTCTTTTCTATTCCTCTCACCTTTTGAGCATGGGTATGTTTTTCTGCTCCCTGAATCGATGGCATCGATATCCTTGATAACATCGATAGCTGGCTAACTCTTTCCAGCTTCGTACGGAGGAGGATACTCGACGTCCTATGGCGGCAATGCGGCTGCCGATGGCGGCGGCGGTTTCATGGGCGGCGGCTCACAGTCGGCCAGCCAGGGCGCACAAGGAAGAGTGCGTTCTCACGTCTTCTGGTCTGCCGGTGAACAGTGCTGACTTTTTCTTGGTCTCTCTAGAACTACAATGAAGACTCGCTCCGCCCCGTGACGATCAAGCAGCTCCTGGAAACAGAAGAGGCCTACCCAGGAGCATCCGAGTTCACCATTGACGGCGCTGCCGCCACACAACTGACTATTGTCGGCCAGGTCCGCGCCATCAACCCGCAGCCGACTAACGTGACCTACCGCATAGACGACGGCACGGGCGTCATGGACGTCAAGAAATGGGTGGATGCTGACAAGAACGAAGAGGCCCAGGTGGCCTTTGCTCTCGACCAGTACGTCCGCGTCTTTGGCCGCCTCAAGCTCTTCAACCAGAAACGCTTTCTTGGTGCCCACTTCTTGCGCCCCGTCGACGACTACAACGAGGTCAGCTACCACATGCTCGAGTGCACCTACGTGCACCTCTGCCTGACGCGCGGGGCTCCGGGCGCCAAGAATGGTGGTGGTGGCAACGGACACGAGGACGGCATGTTTGTCGATCAGGAGGGTGGTGGCGGTGGTGGCTATGGAGGCGGCGGCTATGGAGGAGGTGGTGGCTACGGCGGCGGCGGTGGAGGCGGCGGTGGTGGACGGAACTACTCGCCCAACGGCCAAAAGGTCTACAACTTTATGCGCCAGATGAACACGGGCAGCGAGGGCATCAACATCAATGTGATTGTCAACGAGCTGAAGCTCGGATATGGGCCGACCATGACGGCCATCCAGGAACTGGTGGATAGCAGTGCCATCTTTGCGACGGTGGACGACGAGACATTTGGCATATTGTAGATGAATGAAGACGAGGGATTGGCGTACTTGGAATCTGTATGGCTTATAGGCTTTTATACGATCAATACATGCAATGATTTTGATGGCACACACCTCTTTCTCTCGCTGGTCCCATCCAGTTCGGATCAAATAGAGTATTAGTGGCAAATTCGCCTCATCTACAATAGTATATATATACATTTCAGTCTTTCCAATCAGTCCCGTTCCTCCTTTCACTCCTCTACTTCTCGGATTTCTTGAGTCCAAATATATTCCGCTTCTTCTTGTCCTTGTGTACCTTGCCATCCGCTGCTCCTCCAGCCGGCGGCGCCGCTGATACGCCTCCCCCACCGAGCGCCATCTGGCCCATCTGCTTCGTCGGCGGTTGCACTCTCCCGGGCGGCGGCATTCCGCTGCCACCAACGGCCCCTGGGCCACCAACAGGTCGCCGTGGTGCACCTCCGGGAGCCACGCCAACACCGATACCACCCCCTGGCCGGCCACCGCCCGGTACCATGGAGCCAGAGACTTGCTGCTGCTGCGGCATCACTGGAGCCGGAGCCGGCGGCTGCTCGCGCTCAAAGAGATGGGCAGGCGCCTTGGGCGGCGGCCGTGCGAGCGGAATATCAAGCTGACGACTATTCGCCGAGAGGTCGGCGAGCTGGCGTATAAAGAGGCTGGGCGACAGCATGTGGCTCGTGATCAAGACGACGTCGCGGTTGAAGCGGCTGGAGGCCTCGTAGCAGGCACGGGCCTCGGAAAAGGTGGCGCCGCCAGCCATGTAGACAAACAGGCGCTGGCGGTTGTCGGCGGCGCGGCGGTTGGCGCCGGCCCAGCTGGGCTTGGCAGCACGCAGAGAGCCCATGCTGGCGAGAGCGGCGGCGCTGTCCTCGTTGGGGTCGAGTGGCGGGTTGACGTAGGGAAAGACGGTCTGGTCCAGCTGGCCGCGGCAGATGTGCTCGAGCAGGTGGGCGACGGCGGGCAGGAAGCGGGACAGCTGGTACTCATCGTCTTCGTTGCTGGCGCTGGTCGCATTGGGGCCGTTTTGCGACGGCAGCGGTGAAAAGAGCGGCTGCAGAGGCTGTGGCCGCGCATCCTTGAGATTGGCGCGCACGGGGCGGCCCCCGAGCAGCTCGAGGTTGACAATGGTGTCAAAGTACCGAGCGGGCAGATTAGAGTGGGCCAGGAGGCGGCGGACGTCTTCGGCGACGACGCCGTCGCGGTAGAGCACGTAGAGCATAATGAGGCGGAGGCGGTCTTCGGGGAGGATGGACTCGTCGTCGAGCAGGCGCACGACCTGGTCCAGCAGGTTGCGTGGTTTGCGGCGGTCCTCGTCGAGGCCGGTGGCCATGGTCTGCTCGGCGGAGGCGACGTCGGGCAGCTTGTGCTTTTGAAACTTGTTCATGCACTCCTGGGCCATGTTCATGTGGAGAGAGTAGACCTCCTTCATCTCCTGGAACTGGGGCAGTCCTGCGAGCATGTCCTTGATGGCGTTGAGGCTGGTGGCCTCGCTGGCCTCGTCGGTGAAGTGGGGATTCTGTTCGAGGAAGCGCCGGAAGTCACCCATGAGCTTGTCAATGGTGTCCTTCATGTGGCGGTGGCGGTTATCGACCCAGACGGTGTCCTTCTCCTGGAGCTCCATGTCCTTTTCCTCGGCGGTCGCTGTTCCCTCGTTGATGACCATGTGAAAGAGCGTCTTGTCGCCTTCCTTAATGGGCAGCAAGTCGTGAGCCATGGCCTGGTAGGTGAATTCGTGGACGAGCGGTGCCATGAGGTCCATGGACCGGTCGGTGATGAGCAGGACGCTCGGTGGCCGGTTCGAGGGAGGGGGGAAGTCGCGGTTGTACCGTGCGTACTCGTCGAGTTCTTGTTGGACAAACCGAGCGAGATGCGTGCATAAGACGCTGGCCTCGTGCAAGGGGTTTCGGGGGCGGTAGTACCGCACTTTTGGGTATTCTCCTGCGACGATGCACACGCCCGCGATCTGTCCAGTCAGTACAGGCCGTCTTTCCTTTCTCCTCTTTTCTCTCTTTTCTCTTTCCTCACCTTTCGGGCTAATATTTCCATGTGCTGCCGCACCAGATTGTTGCAGTCGGGATGAAAGAGGATCGGAAAGCTCCAGGGATCGCGAAAGGTGACGAGCTGTGCCTCGCGCGGAAAAAAGTCAACGGCCAGCGTCTCGACACCGGCAATCAGTTTCTGGGCTGCCTGTGCCGACTCGAGGCGCTGTCGCAGCTGTCGATTGAGCACTGAGGTCCACACAACAAACGCTCGCCGGTATCGTCTCCGCTCCAGATCAGCCAGCAGACAGTCGACAATGTGTGGTTGGGGCGTTAAGAGGTAGATGGCGTCCATGTCTCGGTTGACATCGCGCCGCTCCTCGATTTGCTCGATATCTGCCAGTCAGCTTCCTCTTTCCTCTTTTCCTTTTCCCCTCTTTCCCTCTGTTGCTCTGTCCTTTCCACATACTGGCAATGTTCTGGTTGAGAATGTCATCTTCTTTAATGATATTGTCAACAATCTTGCGAGCTGTCTCGTCCAAGACAAGCACCTTCCACTATGTCATCCTGGTTAATCTTTGGAGTAGGGAGTCGCCTGTCGATGGGATGCTCACGTCGTTTTGTGTAATGTCCTTGATCTTGCCGAGGAGGACTAGAGGTCAGTCTTGAGACATGGGATAAGAGAGAGAGAGAGAGAGATATATATATACCTTGCTGCTGCTCTTGGATTACGGAGAGACCCATCTTGGGCACCGTTGGCAAGCAGGAGAAGAGAGGAGGAGAGGAAGAGAGGAAAAAAGAGAAAGAAAGAAAGAAAAAAAAGGAAGAAAAGAGGAAGTAGTGTCTTGGTTAATGGAAACGAGACGACTGGCGAGAGCAACGTAAGCAACGTGAGCAACGTGAGCAACAAGAGCAAGACTGACGGCAAGAGAGAGACAGAGCAGGAAGGATGGAAGGAGGCAGGAGAAAAGCGCGGTTGCAAAAGCAAAAGGAGACTTGGGAAACTGAAGCGCGGCTTTGACGGTGGCCGTTGTGGCTTTTTGGCGGGGCTGTTTCAAACTGCCTGAAAGCAGGAATGCGGACAAATGCGAATAGCGCTTCCCGGACTGTGCTGTAGGTCGACTACTACGTAGTGGGAGTTAGCGGGGCAAGCTATAGTGGGGCTACCAGATCTCTCCCTCTACTCCGTACTTGCAGCACTTGCGAGTATTCTCTACAGCGGGCTTATAGCGCCTTGTGCCTTGTTCGAAACAATTCTTGCACTCAATTAGGATATGCTCTATTACATCTACGCCGTGATATACGTAATCTCTTCCTTAGCCAGAGGCATTCCGCTCTTCAGCCTCATCCACGGCCCTCTGCCAGTCGTACCGATAGAGATAGGAATACTCGGCCGTAGCACACCTAGAAAAGTCAGTCTAAGCAACAAGAAAAAGGATAAAAAGGACAAAAGAGACAAAAGACGTACAGCCCGAGTCCGAGAGTGACGCCTGCCCAGAGGCCAGGCAGCTTCCAGCCGAGCGAAAAAGCAGTCCACATGGACAGTGGCAGTCCAATCAGGTAGTAGGCCGCCAGGCTCGCATAGCCGCCAATCTCTTGGCGACCAACACCGCGCAGCAGACCATTGGCCACGGACGAGAGGCCGTCAAAGACCTGCATGAACGCGCAGACGGGGATGGCGCGTGTGACGAGGTCGCGGACATCGGGGTCGTTGGTGAAGAGGAGGGGGATCTGGTGGCGGAAACCGGCGACAATAGTCAGGTTGAAGAGACCAAGGAAGATGCCGGCAACAATGGCCACGCGCGCGCAGGTCTTGGCAGCCTCGGGCAGCCTCGCGCCAATGAGGTTGGCAATGCGCGTCGACGCGGCAATGGACATGGGAAAGGGGATCTGGTAGGTGGTGGATGTGATGGTGACAAGAATGCTCTGTGCCGCCAGCTCGGTCGTGCCAAACTGCCCCGAGGCCAGGGTGAGCACCTCAAAGGCAAAGTACTCGGCTTCGATCATGATCATGCCAGGCAGGGCGAGGCGAACCATAGGGCCTGTCGTGTTAGTGAGAGAGGGATTGGCAGAAAGAGTGATAGAGTGAGAGAGACTCACCCCAGTTGGTAAAAACTCGCTTGGAAAAGCCGCCCCAGCACTGGCTTCCGTCGACAAAGCGGACATAGAGCAGCAGCAGAATAGGCATGAGCCACTGTGTCATGGCACTGCTGATGGGGGCGCCAATGAATCCCATCTCGAGGTGCCAGACGAGGTACCAGTTCATCAAGACATTGAAAGGCGCCGCAATCAACAGCACGTACGTGTTGGCCGTGAAGAGGCCCTGTGCCATCATGTAGCGCTTGGAACATTCAAAGAGAGCGCTGGCCGGCATGCTCATGGCGAGGATGCGCAGGTACTGTCCGGCCAAGGCTGCCGTGTGCGCGTCTGGGATCAGGGCCGCCAGGATCTGCTCAGAGTGCCACCACACAAACTCGAGCGGGACGACAATGACGACGAGGAAGCAGCACATGCGCTGCAGCTGCAGACCGACGAGCGTCTTGTGTCCTGATCCGTATGCCTGTGCGCAGAGCGTATCGAGACACGTGGCCAGGCCCTGGATCGGGGCGTAGAATGTGATGCTGGCCGTCATGGAGGCCACTATTCGTTAGCGAGAGAGAGGGAGAGGGAGATTGAAAGACGAAAACATACAGCTGACAGCCCCTAGCTCTTCCTTGCCAATGTGGCCAACGGCAAATATACTGGTGATAGTGATGGAGTACTGCAGTAGAAAGGTAAGAATAAGTGACCGCGAGTAGACGGCAATCGTCTTGGCCTCCCGCTGCCACGTCGTGTGGATCTGTCCAGCAGCCACAGCCGCCTCAAACTGCTCGTCTATATTGGGAGAGCCGTTTTCTGGACTCGACAGCAGTGCTGTCTGTTCTGTTGGCTCTTCTTGCCCTTCTCGTCCTGGCTCTGCTGGCGTGGCAGTCGACACGAAAGAAGCTGCTCCATCTCCTCCAACGCCTCCGCCTCCACCACCTCGGACATTCTCCTCGTCCGTCTTGCGGATGGGAACCTTTGTGCTGAACATGCGCTTGTACAGTCGGCGGAAAAAGCCCTGATCCCGGCCAGCAGCGGCAGTTAGGCCATCGCCATGGACACCGTGAATACCCGCAGCCTCGCCAGCCTGACTGCTGTGACTAGATGCCGATGCCACGGCATGCTTGGGAGGCAGCAGGTGGTTATCCCGGAGCAGACTGCGTTCGGCATCACGAGACTGCTGCTTCTCGACGCGGGTCAGCGGGGTAGGGGCCAGTGGCGTGACCCCCACAGAGGGCCGAATGTCACCGTAGACAATGCCGCTGGGTCGGCGGTAGAGATACGGTGACGAGTCGTCGCCAGGACCGTCCGAGTCGGCCTCTGTGTCTGCATCGTCGACGTCGGTGGCCACTCCGTGAGAGCCGGCAGCCTGCTCGTCCGCCTCAAGCTCGGATGCGTCCATATCGGCAAGATCCCTGAGGACGGCAGCTTGGGCCAGTGGCGACGGATTTGTAAAGGAGACGGCGAGAGAGGACGCCAAGCCGGTAAACGATCCACGGCGGCTGCCATTGGAGGGCAAGACCGGAATGGGTAGGCCGTGAGCCATTGGGTGGGTATAAGTGACTCGTCTGAATTGTGAATGTGTTTTTTTCTAGCTGGTATCTCGGCAGCTTCCACAGGGCAGACTGTAAATGGAGAGGCAGGGATAATCACAAGGAAAAGATGACGGAAACCCAAAGACGGGGCGGAAGACGGAGAATTGAGAACAGAAGCAAAAATAAAAGAAAAAGAGCAAAAAACAAAAAGCAAAAGAAAAAGAAAAAGAAAAAACAAAGCAGAAACCTCTCGAGATCTGTGCTGAATACGAGAGGAAATATGGATCCAAAAGAAAAATCAGACCAGACGAAGAGTCATAAAAATCCAGAGGGAGGAAGTAGCGAAGAACAAGAAGAAGGAAGACGAGGCTGGTCTCTCTCATTATGACTAAGAAGGGAACTGTAGATAAGAAGGGCCAATCGCTGAACAGCCAAATTACGTACTGCCTCGCAGCCGATGATCGAGTCACTGAACCCCGCCTGCTGCGCAGAGCCTGCAGGAAAGCCGTGCCGTATACGACAGGTTTTTCCGACGCTAGAGGTCGTTGTCGGTGCGAGCACTGAGCACGCGCTATGGGGGGGCTAATACACCGCTAGATCGTGCACGACATGGTGACATTGTGCACCATTTTAGCGGGTCTCGTGCATTTCTCTAGCTCTTTCACTTTCCACTTTCCACTTTTCTCATTCTCCTACTTCTCTCCCTCTCTCGCTCTTCTCCATCTCTCGTCTCAGGCTCTGCTGGCCCCGATCAGAATGTCGCTTGCCGGCATCTCCGGCGCCGACGGCCGTGTGGAAGAGGCCGTCGTCTGGAGAAGCACGTTTGAAGAGTCGAGGAGCGCCAATGTGGCCAAGACGAATTCTCATGTCCAGCTTGATGACACGAGGACCATCAGGGCAGGGACCAGTGGCAGTGCTGCCAGTGCTTCCATAGATGATGATGACACCGAAGACAGCCACAACAGCCACTACGGCTCGTGCTGCGTACCGCTTGAAGCCCTCACGGCTCCCGTCGAGGTCGGACAGCTCATGCCGTATGCCTCTTTTTCCTCCTGATATTGGATATGGGACTCTTGACATCTGACTCTGAACCTTTTTAGACCAAACTCTGATAATGCCTTTCTGGCATGGCCCCTTCTCGGGCCCCTGCTCTTTGAAAATTCATCTAGTGATGTGCGTAGTGTCCTTTTTTGAATCCTGCTACATCCCCGTCCTGTTGCTGACTCTCCAGGTCCGAGATGGCTTGGCCAACGAGCGCAGTAAGATCCCACCCAGATTGCCTCGGGAAAAACAGTAACACAGCTCGGGCTGACTGATAGCTTTCCTCTCGTACCTCCGCCTCTCGGTAACCATGGCCGTCATGGCCGTCGCTATTGTCATATCCTTCCATCTCAAGCGGCAACCGTCGCCGATGGAGCTCCGCATGGCCATGCCTCTCGGCATCATCTTTTGGCTGCTCTCCATCGTCACGCTCGTTGCCGGCATGGCCAACTACATTAGTGCGTGTTTGCCTCTCTTGTCCAGAGCGTTGCCACTTGCATGACACAGGACCATGAGACTAATGGGGCAGAAACCATCAACAAGTACAGCCGACGCATGGCTCTCGTTCAGACAGGCTGGAAGACGCAATCGGTACGTCTTCTTTCTCATTCTCTTGCCCCCCTTGGGCTTCTACTCACACCATTCAGATCATGGCCGTTGTGGCTACGGCCATCTTTGGTTCCTGTGTGACTCTTCTTGTCATTAACAAGTTGAGTGAAAATGAAGATTGAAGTGTGATTTTGGAGTTTGGGGTAATAGTTTCAGTCGTCTTGTCTTTTCATACAAATAAAGGAACCATGAACAAAATACATGTGAGCCTATATCATCTCGACCAATGCAGAAAACATGAAAACAGCAAGAAAATAACCTAAAGAGAAACATGAAAACAGACAAGTAATAACACAAATGCAAACAATTCTAATGCTCGTAATATCAACCCACAATGCCACCATGCCATCCTATCGTTGCAAAATCACTCATCAGTAGCACAAAACAAGTCTTCCGGTCCCAGGCTATCCAGCTGCGCCTCTGTACATCCGCCCGAAGTGAGCCGGAACTGCCTCATGTGCTTCAGCGTCTGCACATTCATGTCTTCCAGACTCGACTGCTCACCGCCCCACGCGAGAACGGGCATGTTGGCAAACAGCGGTAGTCGGCCGCCTTCTGGCAAGGTGTCCAGCAGCGCCGCGCTGGAGCTGAGCCTCACTTCTTCCGGTTCCTTGGTGACCACCTCGTCCTCGTCCTCTTCAATGACAGACTTTTCTAGCAAGTCTGACTCTAGCTCGGCGGCCGTCTTCCCATTCGCCTCTTGTGCTTCTTTTTCCTCCTTTGCCTTTCTCTCCTTGACCGCCTCGGCCGAGTACTCCTCAGGCGGCTGGTACAGCTCGTTGTGCACTGTCGCCAGGGAGCTCGCCGTGGCCGCGCCGGGATAGAGCGTCCAGTACCCACGGGCCCGGCACAGCTGCAGCGCATACTCGAGCCATGCCGGGTACTTTTTGCTCACGAGCTTGGTGGGCTGCTGCTGCGACGCGGCTGTCGACTGGGACTCGGTCGCCCGCTTGGTCTCTAGCATCTGCGCCACAAAGCTGTGCAGATTGATCCAGTGCTCGCCCGTCAGGAGAATGGCATTACTGTTGGGCGACTCCCATAGGAACGGCACGGACCCGCCAGCGGCGTTGGCCTGTGTCTTTGCCACGTTTGGCTGGCTGGCTGCCAAGGTGGCCGGGAGCGCGAGCTTTGTCGTGCCGTCGAGGCCCGTCAGAGGCAGGTCCAGGCTGATGCCAAACAGGCGCTTGCTCCACTGCTGGACATTGGCGGCTGTCGAGTACCGGTACTCTAGTAAGGCAAATTTCACATCTGGTAGTGGTTAGAAAAGACGCGTACAAGCACAACGAGAACAAGCGGACAACGTACAGTGAAAAAAGTCAGGCGACAGTTCCACCTGCGGCGAGAGCACGAGGACATGCGCATTCTGGGGGTGTGTCGGCCAGAACGACTCTAGGAAGCGGACAGAGCTGTCTTCCTCGCTGATGCCGTGGCGGGGAATGCGGTGGCGAAGGGACAGCTTGCGCTCCTTGTGGTAGGGATGCTCGCTGTCGTGCGAGGCGGGCGGCCACTGGAAGGAGGAGAGGAACTCCTCGGTCGGCGGATCGATCTGCTGTGGCAGTTCTAGTGTCACGTGAGGCACTGAGCCCGAGCCGAAGTCGGCCTTACTCAGCGACCTCAGCAGCCGGATGAGGCTGCCCGATGCGCCGGGGTACGCATGGATCAAAATGTCAATGCTTATCTTGTTCCAGTCTAGAAGGGTTAGCGTAGAGGGAGAGGGGGGGGGGGGAAGCAGGGGAAAGGACAGACGTACTGGCCAAGGAGGCACTGTCCAGCTTGGTAAACCAAGCCAGACGCTGAGCTCCGTTGTGCGGCAGCTCAATCAGAGCCCACGGGCTCCCCTTTTCGAGCTGGCGCATCGTCTTGAGCAGAACCGGATCCTCGCTGGGCGTGGCGTCGACAATGACGGCCTGCGGGTGAATAAAGGCGTCCATGACCTTGAAGGCCATGTCAATGGCCTTTTCCATGCGGTCATCGCTCGAGATGGCCGCGCGGTCGGCCCGAGCGTCGTGGAAAATAATGTGGCACGACTCGTCGATGCCGTTCATGTCCTCGAGGTCCTCAATCTCAATCTCGTTGCGGCCGATCAGCACAAAGTGCACATAGTTGCGGAGTGTCGAGCCCATCTGGCAGGCGGCCGGCAGCAGCGTTGTCGCGCTCTTGAGGCTTGCCGCCGCGAAGAGGATGTTCTTATTGACCGGGTAGGCGCCACGCGTGCTGCTGATCGCCCGCAGCGTCGGCAGCAGATACTCTAGTCGAATGGGTCCGTTGAAGGACATGGCTGCCGTGCCAGCACCACCAGCACCATTGACAGGAACGTAGTTGGCATCGTCGTCCTCCTCTGGGCCGTCATCTCCCGCTGCCGCTGACGCCGGCAGTCCCTGATGCAGCTTTCCAGCCGCCGCCCCAGATGAGATATGGCCCGCACCAAGGTTGTTGTCGTCGCCGTGGTGGTACACGGGTCGCCGGTGGTCGCGCACGCCAACGTCGGTGGGAATGTTGTGGACAAAGACGTAGACGACCACGGCAATGCACACCATGTAGAAGATGCGCCTCATAAACTTGCGTGGCTGGACACGTGCAGCCGTCCAGACGGGCGAGGCGAGAGACATGCGCAGCTTGCTAGACCGGCGGTGGTCATCGTCCTTCTTGCCGAGCTCCACGTCGCCGAGGAAGAGTGATGGGATTTTGGTCTGCATCTCGGACTGTCGGTCTTTCGGTTTTTCGTTCTTGTCGGTCTGGTAGAGGATGGTCGTGGAAGGGGAGAGGAAAGAACCCTAAAAGACAACACGCGTCAGGAAGCGAGAGCAGCGAAGACGTGTGCGACGTCGATGTCAGGGCCCTCGATTGGCCTGTCTCTGTAACCTGGGACAGGTCTCCAAGCGATGGGTTTCCCCTCCAAAAAAGGAAATCCTGTCCTCCTCATTCGGCGGCCGCCGTTGGCTGTCGTGTCAGAATGCGGACCGCTGCTTTAGAGCCGCCAACATCTGGCCTAAATAAATTAAACCAGAAACCGAAAGGCCAAATGGCAAAAAAAAAGAACCGAATAAATGCGCCAACGGACGTCGCACGGTGTTGATGTGAGGGGACTTGAGGCTGTCGCTTGCCACTGAAGTTTGTTAGGTCTCTTTTTTGTTGCGACGTGGACTTTGTACATCTTAGCACTAGAAAATAGGAGCCGATGCCCTGTAGCCTCTTTTTTTTTTCTCCCTATCTGGTCCAAGCTTTTCCCATCTCCAGCAAGGCTGATTAGCCTGAGGTGAGATCGCGCGGCTCTGATTGGCCAAAATTTCTTGATTGATCCATGCCTGCGTGTGGCCAAGAAAAATGCCGTAGGGGAATGCTTGTACGGGAAAGAAACAAGAATAGAAAAAGAAAGGCAAGGATGAAAATCCGATCCTCTGTTTCTGTATTTCTGTCTCTGCAAACAGTTTATCTGCAACGCCCTCGTACAAGGCCATGCGCAGTAGTGCCATAGGGAATTTGCCTGTATTATATTTAAATATTACATAATCTTACCTAAAAATTTTTCATATAGCTTCTTAGCTCTAATACAGCCTTTTCCACGGAATTTTCAATCATAATTTTTATTTCCCCTCTTCATAGTTTGCTCAGTTTTCAAAATTCCTACTATTTTCCGCTCCATTGCCTAGACTGTCCATACTGGAGTAGCACACATCATACCAACCAGCACTTTATGGGAAAGTCGCGGCGCAACCGCTCGAGCGCTGCTCGGCGGACAGACCCTGTGGTGGGAGGGCGTCGTCCGCGGACCATCAAGGAGCCGTCCGACCCGCAGCTGGCTGCCCTGCGCAACGAAAAGATTTTGCCCGTCGTCCGAGACTTGCGCAGCGCAGACACCAAGGTGCGCACGGCCGCTGCTGGTGCCATTGCCAACATTGTCGAGGATGCCCGCTGCCGCAAGTTGCTGCTGCGTGAGCAGATCGTGCATGTCGTGCTCAGCGAGACGCTCGCCGACTCGAGCGTCGAGAGCCGCGCCGCCGGATGGGAGATCCTCAACGTCCTCGCCCAGCTCGAAGAGGCCGACTTTTGCGTCCATCTCTTCCGCAGCGACATCCTGACCCCGGCCGCCCACGCCCTCGGCCAGGTCGTCGAGACGCTACAGCAGCAGCAGCAGCAGCAGCAGCCGATGTCTGCTGCCAAGCTGACAAAGGCCCAGCAGGACTTTGTCTGCCGCATCACGCTCTCCCTCGTCGACCTGCTCGGCCGGCTGGCCGAGTCACGTGACGAGATCCGCGATGCCATTGCTGGCAACGCCGGCCTCACACGCGGCCTCTTTGCGCTCGTATGCTGTGCAGCGGCTGGAACATCTTCTTTTAAATCATCACCTTCAGCACTGAGACTACCCTTTGATATACGCTGGGGCGCCGTCATGGTCCTGGCGCGGCTCTGCGAGGATCAGCGCGCTCTGGCAGAGGTCGTCGTTGACGACCAGGCGAGCGGAGGCTGCTATGCAGCACTGCTTCAACTGACAAAATCTGGCGGCGCCATGGCTGTAGCGGCATCCGCGGCGTTGCATGCCATCTTTGCGACGCTTGAATGGTTCGACCACAGTCCTGGCCGGGAAGGAGCTTCAGATGCTATCTTGGTGCCCGTCCTGGCGAGTGCTATAGAAGTGCTGCTAGGGAAAGACGTGAAGGGGGGCGCAGAGGCAGAGGATGGCGAGAACAGCGAGGCCCAGGCATTAGAGGTCTTGGCCCAGGCACTGCAAGTCCTGGCCATGATGGGCACAACGCTGAAGGAGGCGCTGGAGAAGGGGAACCGAGACGAGGCCGCCCTGCGCGGATCACGCAACGGTGCTGGAGCCATAGCAGAGGCCAATGGCAACGATGACCATCTTTTGCTAGAGCAGGAAGACTCGGAAATGTTTGAGGATGAGGCTGACAAGCCCGCAAAAGCCAATGGAAAGACAAATGGGAAACACAAACAGAAAAAGGCTGACGAGGACGAGGAGATGAATGATGATGACGACGAGGATGACGAGGATGACGAGGACGACGAGGACGACGACATGGACATGGATGCCGATATGGAGAGAGTGACGGGCGGCGACGATCAAGAAGGAGACGAAGCCTCTGCTCTTGAAGATCTGCCGACACTGCGCGGGCTCATGGCAACGGCCGTGCCGCAGATTATCCGTGTAGTGCGTGCCGAATCCCTGCTCGAGGAATCTCTAGGAGCGGGCGGCAGAGGCAAGGACAAGAAGGGCGACAGTGATGCCACCCTGTCTGTGCGGCTGGACGGTCTGTCGGCCCTCAGCAACCTCGCCTGGACGCTTTCTTGTGTTGATTCGTCAGACGACAGCAATGCTGGCATCCTGCTGGCATGGGGACAGGTGGCCCGGCAGATCTGGCTGGAGGTGGTGCGACCACTGGTCGTGGTCGACTCGACAGTCTTTGCCCTGTCGGCCGATACCAATACGGCATCGCATGCGGCCATTGTGGCCAGTGTGGCCAGCCTCGCATGGGCGCTGGCGCGTGTCCTCGGCGGTGAAACGCCCGTCGATGCGGGTGAGCCGGCTCGATTCGTCAGCCTGCGAGATGCTCTCAAGACGGCCGAGACGGCCGAGACGGCCGAGAAGGCCAAGGAGGAAGGCAGCACGGCAAGCGACCCCTTCCAGAGCCCAGCAGTGATGTGCATCGGCGTGTTGGGACAAATGGCACGTGACCCGGCACCGACCGATGTCAACCGCACTGTTGGCGAATACTTTTTGGCCCTGGCGGACGCTGTGCCAGAGTCGGCTGCTTCCGTGGCGACGGCAGCAGAGGTGGTTGAGGCACTGAACCAGTTCTTTGACCTGTATGGAGACGAGAGCGCGGACTGCGACAAGGAGGTGTTCTGGCCGGGGCATTTTGTAGAGCGGCTGGAGGCGGTGGTGCCCAAGGTCAAGGCGGCAGCAAAGTCGGTGGATAAGAGAACACACACGGAGCTGCGGACGCGGGCAGACGAGGTCGTGCTGAATCTCGGGCGCTTTATCCAGTACAAGAAGAAGCGTGCACCAAAAAAGTAACAAGATAGAAAAGGGTTCTTTGAAAAAACAAAGAAAGAATATATATAAGAATATAGAAAGAAAAAGTAAATTCCATCCCATCATGCCTCGTGTTGAACCGTAAACTCCACCAAAAAAACGCATACGCAGGACAGAAGAACTATCCAATCGGCTTGAGCTTCTTCTTCTTCTTGCCGTCGCCGCTGCCTGTCGACTTGCCCTTTTGGAACTTGCGCCAGCTGTCGATGCGCTGGTCACGTGTGGCCTCCCACTCCTGATCGTGCTGGCGCTTGCGCTTGCGGGCATCTACTTCTTCTTCTTCGCGACGCCTCTCGCGGCCCTCCTCCTGCATCTTGCCACGCAACTGGCGGCGGCGGCGGGCCTCGTTGTCGATGAGGACGTACTTGGTCTTGTCGGCCCATTTCTTGCGGAACTCGTCCGTCTTGAGCTCGGGACTGTCGGCATTCCACTTGTTCTCGCGCATCAGCAGCATGCGGGCGTCGGCAATGGCCTCATCGAGTCGTTCGCGGTGCTTCTCGTCCATCAGCTCCGTCTGCGCCTTCTTGAGCCGGTCAAAGGCATCTGGTGCTCGCGGGTTGCGCGTCTTGTCGGGATGGATCAGCAGCGACTTTTTGCGGTAGGTGACTTTGATGTCGGAATCGGGCACGCCAGGCTGCAGGCCAAGGACGGCGTATCTAGAGAAAAGAAAGAGAGCAAAAAAAAAAGTCAGCCAGCTCCCCTGGACGCGATCTACTCCAGTCTGCCACTTACGCATCCAGTCGAAAGGCGCTCAAAATCCGCTCGATTTCTGCATCTTTTTCAGACTCTTTAATCTCTGCGTCGAGAATGTCTAGCGCATCGCGCTTGTCTTCCTCTTCGGACATGATCCCGAGTAGGTGGGATACAAGAGAATCGAAAAAGGATGGGAGCAGCCGGGGCGATTGATGGAGAGCAGAGGCGCCTATAGGCAAAATGAGGGACGAAGATAATATAGATTGAACATGGTATTACGAAGTACTCCCAGGCTTCCTGCTAAATAAAAAACTGGGGTACTCGTCCGTTATCGATAAGATTGCCGATAAGATAAACTTTTTTCGACTCCAGTAAAAAAGTCTGAACTGCATCTTTGATTTCTTTGATTTCTTCTCATTTGCCTCTCCATCTGCAATAAGATGCCGCGACAACCTTCTCCCACGCCGTCGGAGAACGAGGTGGATATTCTGGGGTCGCTCATAACAAACGACTGGGACGGATTCGATCAAGACAGCACGAATGACCGGAAACGAAGAAAGACAAACAAGAAGCCCACCGTCGAGGTGACGCCCGATGACCTCGATCTCGGCTCGATTCTAGATGGCGGAGGCAGTGCAGGCAGCAAAGGCCCCAGGGGCAAGAATGCTCGTTTGGGGGATGATGTAGACGAAGAGGAAGACGAGGCGTATATTGCCCTGCAGCAGGCGGCGGCCTTTCGAAAATCTAGCAACCTCAAGGGCAACACCGTGAAGAAGGGTGGAGGCTTCCAGGCTCTGGGTAGGTCAACCAGGCCCTCTTGACATGCACTTATTCTTTGCTGAAAAGTCAGGGCTCAACGCCAATCTGCTGCGCGCCATCACGCGCAAGGGCTTCTCGGTTCCGACGCCCATTCAGCGCAAGACGATCCCGCTGATTCTCGGCCGCCGCGACGTCGTCGGCATGGCCAGGACGGGTTCCGGTAAGACGGCCGCTTTTGTGATCCCTATGATTGAGCGGCTGCGGGCGCACAGCGTGCGGGTGGGTGCGCGGGCGCTGGTGCTATCGCCGTCGCGCGAGCTCGCGCTGCAGACGCTCAAGGTCGTGCGCGAGCTCGGCAAGGGCACCGACCTCAAGACGGTGCTGCTCGTGGGCGGTGACAGTCTCGAGGAGCAGTTTGGGCTCGTCGCCTCGAATCCCGACATTGTCATTGCCACGCCCGGCCGTTTTCTACATCTCAAGGTCGAGATGGGCCTCGACCTGTCGTCGATCCGCTACGTCGTCTTTGACGAGGCCGACCGCCTCTTTGAGATGGGCTTTGCCGCCCAGCTGACCGAGATTCTGCACGCCCTGCCGCCCTCGCGCCAGACATTGCTCTTTTCGGCGACGCTGCCGTCGACCCTCGTCGAGTTCGCCCGCGCCGGCCTGCAGGATCCGAGCCTCGTCCGCCTCGACGCCGAGACCAAGATCTCGCCGGACCTGCAGAGCGCCTTTTTCAGCGTAAAGGGCTCTGAAAAGGAGGGAGCTCTGCTGCACGTCCTGCACGACGTCATCAAGATTCCACTAGGGGCGCCGGAGAGCAAGGAAGAACGCGAAACGGACGAAAACGAGTCCAAGAAGCGGAAGCGCCCCCAAAACGTCTCCTACAAGGAGACCCCGACAGAGCACTCCACCATCATCTTCACGGCCACCAAGCACCACGTCGAGTACCTGGCCGCCATCTTGCGCGAGGCCGGCTTTGCCGTCTCCTACGTCTACGGCTCGCTCGACCAGACGGCGCGCAAGATCCACGTCGACGACTTCCGCCGCGGCCGCACCAACATCCTCGTCGTCACTGACCTGGCTGCCCGCGGTATCGACATTCCGGTCCTCGCCAACGTCATCAACTACGACTTCCCGCCCCAGGCCAAGGTCTTTGTCCACCGCGTCGGCCGCACTGCGCGTGCCGGCCAGCGCGGTTGGAGCTACAGCCTCGTCCAGGACACCGACGTGCCCTACCTCGTAGACCTGCAGCTCTTTCTCGGCCGTCGGCTGTTGGTGGGCCGCACGGGCGTCGCTGCCGCTGCTCCCAACTTTTCCCAAGACATTGTTGTCGGCACGCTCCAGCGTGACGCCGTCGAGCCGCACGTCGAGTGGGTCAACACGCTTCTAGGTGACGTCACTGACGTCGAGGTGCTGCGGACTGTCGTCCTCAAGGCCCAGAAGCAGTACTTTCGGACACGTCTGTCGGCATCGAGCCAGAGTGCCCGCCGAGCACGCGAGATTGTCACGGGCCGGAACTGGTCTCAGCTTCATGTGCTCTTTGCCGACGCGGAGGAGGGTGACGAGGCAGGCCATGACGGCGGGGATGGGAGCACGGGCCAGTCGAGAGCCGACATGCTGGCCAAGATTACGGGCTACAAGCCCGTGGAGTCCATCTTTGAGGTGGCATTGCACGGCAAGAGGGGAATGAAGAGCGAGGCGGCCGAGATTATGCGGACGATGCGCAAGAAGCTGGGGCCGCGGAAAGTGCGGGCAGAGGCTAAGACGGACATGGTTCCTGATGAGGACGAGGAGGAGAGCGAGGAGGAAGAGAATGACAAGGTAGAAGACGAAGTCGGGGAGGGAGACGTCTCCAACGTGGACATGTCCAAGTTTGACTCGGATGAGGAGGAGGAGGAGGAGGAAGAGGACGATGAAGACGACGAAGAGGACGTCTTGGTTCTCGACGATGCGGTGGCCCAGAACAAGAGCAAGAACGGCAGCAGCGCCGCCTCGTGGATGGACAGCTCCGTCTTCATGACCTACACGCCGCGGACCATGGGCGACCTAGCCGCCCGGGCTGCTGAGGAGCGCGGGTTTGGCGTGCACGGCACGGCAGCCGACGAGGAAGGCGTGGCCAGCTTTGCTGCGGCTGCTCGCGACGCCACGATGGACCTGACCAACGACGAGACGGCCAAGTCATTTGGCGTGCCAACGCGCACTCGCATGCGCTGGGACAAGAAGCAGCGCAAGTACGTGGCGCGTGCCAATGACGAGGACGGCAGCCGGGCCGCAGGAGGCGGCGGTCGCATGATCCGCGGCGAGAGCGGCGTCAAGATTGCGGCGTCTTTCCAGAGCGGCCGCTTCGACAAGTGGCGTCGGGCGAACCGGCTGGGATTGCTGCCGCAGGTGGGCGACACGGAGCGGGCGGGTCTGGCGCGGCAGGTGGGCGCGGCAGGTGGCCCAGGTGGGCGAGGAGGCGGAGGCATTGGTGGCGGCGGTGGCCGGTTCTGGCATAAGAAGGAGCAGGCGCCTAAAGAGGCAGACAAGTACCGCGATGATTACCACGTGCGCAAGAAGCGTGTGGCCGAGGCCAAGGAGAAGCGCATGGGCCGCTTCCACGATGGCGACGGCAGCCATCGCGAGGTCAAGGGGGCCGACGACATTCTCAAGGCGCGCAAGCTCGCCGAGCAGCGCCGGGAGAAGACGGGCCGGCACGCGACAAGCGGGCGTGGAGGTCGTGGAGGCAGTCGTGGAAGCAGTCGTGGAAGCAGTCGAGGCGGCGGTGGCCGAGGCGGAGGAAGAGGTGGCGGAGGTCGCGGTCGAGGCCGAGGGAGGTGAGAGAAGCCTATAGTTACGAGTATATAATGGATAAAAACATATCAGATAGAAGAATATACGCTATACATAGTATGGCTCGATCTTAAACGAGGTCCAAGCTCAGCTTTAGCTTAACGGTCCCACTTTGTCCTCGACGATGTCTGACGGCCCCAGCCGACTCTTCCGCCTTGTGTCTCGAGCAAAGCCTTGCGTCTTGATCTGCTTTCCCTTTCTGTTCGCGTGCATTGCCTCTGGCACTAGTGTTCTATAACTGAGACTCCTTCTGGCAGCACCAGAGCCCCTCTTCTCGACCTCTTGTCGACCTCTTGTCGACCTCTTTCCGACCTCTTTTCTTGACTTCTTTTGTCTCACTTTTTCCTGTCTCACTCTTGCTCCCCTTTTTTCTCTTCCCTGCCGCCTCTGGCAATGCCCACTTATCTCGTTCACGGCTTCCGCTGGCACCGGGACATTCTCCGCATCTTTGTCATTCTCCAGAACATTGACGACGCCTCGCCCGACTGGATCGTCCGCCCAGCCACCACGCGCAGCCTCGTCGACACCTTTTACAAGAACTATGACTTTTTGCCTCCACGACAGCCAGCCAAGATCAGCCGACAGAGCAGAGATGGCCGGCAGAGCAGAGACAGCAAGATTGACATTGGCACGTCACCACAGCTGCCACAGCTAGAGAGCCCCCGTCCTCCTGATCCTCCACAAGATCCTCCACAAGATCCTCCACAAGACGCCCTCGCCGCCCAAGCCGGCCAGCCGATTTTGCTGCTCGAAGAGTTCAATCCCCGCGACCTCTCGGCGGCCACCACCCCTCATGCCTATGTTGCCGACTATGCCGTGCGTGTCGACCTGTCCGTATCTATTGCCGAGGCCATGGCGGCCTACGAGGAGCAGGGGAGGCGGAAGCGGAGGGAGGAAAAGAGACGAGAGGGCGACAGGACGGACAGAAATGACCAGAGAGACAGAGCGGAGCCGGACGCAGCCAGCTCGACGTGGTTTGAGCGGTTGCGGGACGAGCTGCAGCGCGGTGAAGAGATTGGCTGGTATGTCGTGGTCAACGGCGACGAGAAGCGAGGCTGGCGAGACGGCGGAGGCGAGAGGGAGGGCGGACAGGGCGAACAGGGCGAACAGGACGAACAAGGCGAGGGTCCCATCTCGCCGTCGAGCGAGTGGCCCATGACAGTGGTCAGTGCCGCCAGAAGAGTAGCGCCCTCTCGGCCAAAGAAGAAGAAGAAACTGGAGGGACGGGGCTTGGCCGAGCGCCACCAGGCTCTGCAGCAGCTGCGGTACGAGATTGGCGGATTTGAAGAGGGCGAGTACCCGGCGAATGAGGACGAGGACGAGGACGAAGACGAGGACGAAGAAAGCCCAGACGACCGGGAGCAGAGCGAGACAACAGCAACATCAACATCGACACTGCGCAGCGGCGATGATGGGAGGAGGACTACGCCCACTTTCAAGGCAGCTGGCCCGGCTGCCGGCTTGGGTTCGGCAGTAGGACCAGCAGTTGGGTCGGCGGTTGGGTCGGCGGCTGGATCGGCAAGATCGGCCGAGTCGGTTGGGTCGACTGGCTCTGCACGGAACAGCCCCGTTTCCGGCCGGCCCGTCGTCTCACCTAGAGACAAACGTGACGAGAGGAGTGCGGCTAGAGCAGGTGGCGGCGGCGGCGGCGGCAACGGCGGCAGCGGATTGAGTCGACTACTGCGACGGCGGTCATGGTCGCGGACTCGAGCTCGCTCCGGCTCCGGTGAAGACGCACTAATGTACCAGCAGTTTGAGCCGGTGCCGCCGATACCGGCCGTGAAGAGTCCGCAGATGGCCTCCTCGGTTGGTCTCCCTGCCACTGCTGCTACTGCTGCTACTGCTGCCACCGCCGCTGCTATCCACGGCCCTCCCTCCGGCCCTCCTCCTTCCCATCCGCTGCCTCTTCCGCCCACCTCTTTCCGCTCTCCTCCTCAGTCATACCCTACCCCGCCCCTTCCTCCGCCCCCCCCTCTGCCTCTTCCCCCTTCTCTCTCTTCGTCTTCCATGGGCACCATGTCGCCGAGTTCTCGGCCAAAGACACCCACCAGTCGACAGGCTGGCTCTGGAAGCGGGTTCAGGAGGCTATTTGGCCGCAGCAGGGCCGAGGAGACTTGACGTCTACTCTGATCATGGAAAGGAAAAAGAGCAACGTTTTGATGGAAATGGTATCTTGTATTCTAGACATCTACAAAAAAAGGAAAGAATAGGAAAGCGTTTTCTATATCCAGGCTGATGACGTCCTGCCGTGTCTAAGAGTGTCCCTTTTTTCCTGCCTCGTCTGCTTTTTCTGCTCTGTCAGCCTTGTCTGCCTTGTCTGCCTTGTTCACTGGCGATCTGAGCGGCTCTCCTGTCCCCGGAGACCGTGAACGCTGCCGCGGCTTGCCCACAATCTTCTCGGTCCAATTCCACGACTCCGTCAGAGAGCTGGCCAGCGACATGTTGGCCAGCGGTGAGGACAGCATGGGGACATTTGTCGGAGACGACAGGGGTGTGGCTACATTCTGTGTCTGAGCCTGAGACTGGGACTGGGACTGGGACTTTTTGCCCGAAGCGTCAAAGTCCCCGTCGCTGTCATCCGTGTCCTCCCAGTCGTGGTCGCTCCATGTGGCGCTGTCTCGTCCGTGAAGACTCTGCAGTCCCGACGGCCGCTTTGCCAGCTTGCCGTCCACCAGCGTTGGTGAGGCGGGCACCACTGGCACCACTGGCACCCCCAGCAAGGCTGTGGCCGGCTGGCGAGACTTGCTCGCTTTCGTCTCTGCCTCTTCCGTCTCCCCGTCCGTCTCCGACTCCGTCTCCGCTTTCCTCTCATCGTGCTTGGCATGCTGACGCGTCTCTGCAGCATCGACAGACGACTCTCCACTCGATTCTTTTCCTTTGCCTTTTCTTTTATACTTTTCTTTTTCCTCCTTCTCCTCCTTCTCCTTCAATCCCCGCTCCCTCTCCAGCATCTCATCGGCCGCCATGGCCGCATCGCTAAAGTGGGCATCCACCATGTGCTTCACCACTGGCCACCCAAACGCATTGGCAAACATCCGTCGCACAATAATGTTGTTGTGCGCGTCAGGCTCCAGTTTGACGAGCACCTTGCGCCACGAGAGGCCCCAGTGGTACGCCCGCGCAATCTTTTCTTCCACCCTCATGTTCGCGCTGTCCACCACGTGGTCGTCTTCTGCGTCGCCCTCTCGGTGGTCTCTGCCATCGTCACCGTCGCTCAGAGAAAAGGGCGTCGGCTCTTTATGCCCGCCTATGATCCTGCTGACGCTGTCGTCATGGTGGGTCAGCTCCAGGTGCGGCGACCGAGGCGACTGAGGTGAGAGGGAAGCAAATGTGCCTCCTGCTGTCGACCCTGCCGTTGTTCCCGCCCCCGAGCCCGCCCCCGCCGTCGCTGTCGTCGCCATCGCTGGCGACGTGCCCACAACAGCACTAGCCCGCTTCGGAAACGAAAACTGCCGCTTCATGGCCTGTCCTCCCGTCGGCCGACGCTTGACAGGCGGGGCCGGAATGTCCCACGGATGGTAGACGCGGTCGTGGAATATCGTCTGTGGCCGCTTTGCCGGGTCGATGAGGTACTCGATGGACGGGAACTTTGGGTTGAGCAGGTCCGTAGCCGACTCAAAAAAGGACGTCTTGGGCGGCGCCACCACGGCGCCGTCCATGCTCATGTCCTCGGACAGGCCTGCAGGGTTCAGCTCGTGACCGGATGTGACACGTGACCTGCCTGTGGGCAGCTTGAAGGAAAAGGACGAGGACGACGCCGACGACGCTGACGGCATGGGGTGGTTCATGGTGGCTGGTGCATCCACCCGCAGCGTCTGGCTCCGTTGGTAGATTTTGTTCTTTTTGCTAGACAGAGGGGCCGATGCAGACAGGTTGGGAGAGGGCGGACCAGACAGAGGTCCAGAGACACCTCCCGAGACAGCTCCAGAGAGAGTGGCAGACGAATGCGTCGGAGACGGAAAGTCGCCACTTCGGGGCGAGGGCAGCGGGGAGGTAGACGAGGCCTCGCCATTGCCCCGGAGAAAGCTCAAGAAATTGCTAAAGGGGTTGTTGTTGGTCGTCGATGTCGACAGCCAGCCTGCCCCATCGCCAGATGAAATCTGCAGACTATGGCTCTGGCTCTCTCCGCCCTTACCGAGGACAGACGACGAAGACGCCGCCACGGCTCGCAGACTCGCCCGGTCGTCTTCGAGCGTGGCATCTGTCGGCGGCTGTGGCACCTGAACCTGGCCGCCAGCCACCGTTCCAGCTTGCTGCACTTCTTGCGCGGCTTCCATCGCTGTGGCTACCTCGCCGTCCTCGATCCACTTGTTCTCGCGCGAGTTCACATTGGCACCCGTCAGCTCAGCCCAGCCAAAGCCGACGACGCTCTCCACGAGGCCGGCCTCACGACGGGCCTTTTCGACACGCCCGAGACCCTGCCAGTCCAAGAACAACAGGCAGCTCGTCCGCAGCGGCACGATGCCGTCATTGACCACGTTTGAGTAGACCGTCCGGTGTCGGAACTTTTTCAGCGCCGTGTGAGCCGGCCCTGTCGGCAGAATGCGCAGCAGCGGTTTCGACTCTGGCTGCGACTGTCCCGTCACCTTTTTCTGCGCGCTGTCGCCGAGGTTGCTGACGAGAGCGCCCCAGCCGCTGCGTGCGAGTGTCGGCGTCCGCCACGTCAGGCCGAGATCCTGGCCGGTCCGACCGACGAGGCCAAAGTCGAGAGCAAACTTGACGTAGAGAGGATTCTCGTGATTGAGGCCGAGAAAGGGGGAGGCCAGAGCAATAAAGTTGACGGGCTCGATGAGGTCAAAGAACTGTGGCGAGTGTTTCTGGATATAGGCCACGGCATACGTCTGGACGAGTCCGCCGAGGGAGTGGGAGATGAAGCTGATTTTGGTAAACTTGTAGGCCCGGTCGCAGTCTGCCGGGTGCTCCTGCTGGCTCTTGTCTTGGTTCTTTTCCTGCTGGCTCTGCTGGCTCTGCTGACCCTTCTCTTGCTGGCCCGTGTGAGGTTGCCCGTCACCCATGCCAGTGCGACGTCGCAGCAGTGCAGGAGCAGTGTCTGCCGACACTTTGGACGGCAGAAAAGGCTGGTCGGGATACGTCATGGACAAAACATAGCGAGCCAGTCGCTTGCCGAGATACTTAATCCCCCGCTCTGTCCGTGTAGCATTGCCAGAGTAGCCTCGGACAACAACCTCTTCGTCGTCATCATCGTCGTCGTTGTCGCCGTCACCGTCACCGTCACCGTCACCGTCACTCTCTCCCTCCTCTTTCTCCTCCTTGCTGCCTCTCGACTGTGCTCGTTCCTTTCGTCTCCGCACTCTCCGGTCCACCTTGGCCTTTTTGACTGCACTGTCGATGCTCTCTTTCAAGAAGAGCATGTCGCCGCCGAGATTGCTGTGCAGTCCGTGGGTGAGGACCACCAGATGGACCTTTTTTATCTTTTTGGGCGTCTCTGGCCGACACTGATGCTCTGGCTGCTGCTGCTGTTGTTGTTGTTCTTGCTGTAAAAGATGCTGCTTCTGAGCACGTGATAGACGGACGCCAGCTGGTCCGTCCCAGCCCGGCAGTCGCGGCTTGTTCCACAGCGCCGCCGTGTCTTCCAGCTGCATGCGGATGGCCCGCGAGAACACGCCTTTCGGCTGGTCTGGGTGGCGGCCGTCGCGACCCCGCTGGTAGTCGCTCACCTTGCCAGGCTGCAGGGCCGGACCGCCGCCGCTGCTGCCGTTCCCATGGACATTGCCACTGTTGCCGTTGCTCCCACCGCCGCTGCCACTGCTGCTGCCGCCGCTGCTGCTGCCGACTCCCCCCTTTAGGAGCACCGGCATCGACAGGGGCCCGCCGCCGACATCGAGCGACTTGGGGTCCCGCGCCAGCAATATCTCATAGTGCACAGCAGCCGACGTTGAGAATATCACCTGGCTGCTGACATTGATGATCCAGCTGGCACTGGGTGGTGGCGGCGGTGGCAGTGGCGGCCACTGGCCCCGCGGGTCGGCACTGCCGCCGCTGCCGGCATCGTGGCGGATGCTCTCGGGGACGACGAGGCGGCAGGACCAGGAGCCGCCGGCCTTGAGCATGGGCTCGTACTCGGGGACGCCATAGTGGCGAGGGTTCTCAAACTTGTTGTGGGGGTCAAAGGCGGCCGGGTAGGCATCGACATAGAGAGTGTAGGGTCCGTGGACAAAGGCGGCGCGGAGGGCGCTGTTGGAAGAGTTGCGGATGCGCAGGTAGAGGTACTCGGGGGCAGGGAGGATGCGGTCGTGGGCAGGCGTGTAGGTGACGCTGTAGCGGACGGTCTCGCCAATCTTGACGCTGCCAACCTGGTGGAGGAGCAGCATGGTGGGAGTGCTGAGGAATCGGTTTGTGGAAAGGTCTCGACAAGGCTCAGAAGCTCAGCAGAGAAAAAAGACGGTCTGCCGAAAGTAGCAAGTCACGCGACCTCTGATCTCCTTGTTCACCTTGTTCTCCTTGTTCCTGACGCACTGCCTCTTGTCCACTTGTTCACCGGCTGCTGTCCCTCTGAAAGAAAAGGCACGCTCGAGCGTGTCACTGCATGTGATTTTTGGGTTGGGCAGAGTTGTCGTTTGGGTTGAGTCAGCGGTGGACCGTCAGTAACGTTGGGGAGGTTTAGGGGGCAGAATCAAGGTCCCCGCCCATACACTCCACTAACAGAGCCGATCCCATGAGTGAGCGTGTGTTGTCAGGGCTTGAACGCGCGAGAAAGAGTAGAACTAGGGAAAAAAGTGCGAGTAGATCCCAATGGTTGTTTGCGGGAGATAAAGACAAAGGGAGGGCAGTGCAAGAGAGAAGAAAGAATCTCAACAGAAAAGTAGATGTAAAAAATAAAATAGAAAAACAAGAGACACCGGAAACTGCGGATGACGTATCTAAACAGCCACTAAACCTGCCAGCCACGTGCCTAAACCACATTCCTCCCTGATAGCATTTACAGTTTCTGGCAATTCTCATGGATTTCTATCCTATTCTCTGCGCGCGCGCCTTTCTGACAATCTTGAGCGCTGTCGGGACAGTCAAAACATATTGTTACAATCATGGCATTCCCATACTGGCCTCCGTAGACTCCTAAACCACACAATGTCCGAAAAGATCCAAAAAGATCAGAAAGATCCAGAAACAGAAATCTATCAGGCAGAAAACACATGGAATTAAAATATCCAGTTCAGTTTAGCTCGCCCCTTCTCCCTCAGTCACTCATCTCGCCTCCCGATGCCCCCAGTGCCACATACGACAGCCATTCACTCACACGACCCATGCCTCGGTCCTTTCCCGTCAGGCCGGCCATCACAGAACGCGGCTGCTCCTGCGGCGCTTGCTGTTTCTGCGTTTGCTGCTTCAGCTGTTTCTGCTGCGGCGGCTGTGGTTTTGCGTCCCGTGGTGGTCGGCTCGGCCGCCCAGACTTGCCGGACCTTCGACGTCTTCCGTAGTTGGTCTTGGGCACGCCATACGCTTCGGCCTCTCGCTCAATGGCACTGTTGTCGTCTGGCATGTCTCTGCGCGGACCCCGCATGTCGGACTCTTCGTACATATCCCTCGGCCGCATCGATCCCATCTGTCCCATCTGCCCCAATTGTCCCATTTGTCCCATGTGGCCCATTTGTCCCATTGGATCCATCGGATCTACCGGATCCATAGGGTGGCGCAGCATCATCGGCGCCTCCAGAGCCATGGGCGCCGGTGCCATGGATGGCATCATCGCCACTGCTCCCATGTTACTCATGCTGCCTATGCCGCCCATGCCGCCCATCGGAGGCATAGCAGGTGGTGGAGGTTGCGGAGGCGCTGCCGGTGCACCAAGGGATGCCATTGACGCCATAGGTGGCGCTGTCGGAGCCACCATCTGCCCGTTCATAGAGCTCATGTGTGGCATCAATCCCATGGGCATGGCACCGCCACCGCCACCGCCACCTCCACCTCCCACTGCTGCTGCTCCGCCGCCTCCTGGCATAGCCATGCCAACCTGCGGCTGTGCCAGGCTGCTCTGGTGGCCCGGTGAGGTTCGGTACTCGTGATCAAATCGTTCTGCTAGAGGATGCTTGCTGGGGCCTGCCGATGGACGCACCCCGCGAGCCCGGCTGTTTTCGCTGTAGTAGTCGCCTGCCGGCGGCGCTGTCCTCGTCTCATATGCAGCTGGCTCGTATGGAGCTGCTTCATACGGTGTCTCGTATGGCTTCTCGTATGGCGTCTCGTACGGTGTCTCGTACGGAGTCTCGTATGGTGCCTCGTACGGCGCCTCGTATGGAGCCGGCTCATATGAAACCGGCTCCGACGCAAAGGGGTCTATTTCTTCGCGGAGCGGGTGCTGGCGTGAGTGGTGCTGCTGGTGCGGATACGGATGCGGGTGCGGACTACTCTGTGGCGGCGGCACCGGCTTAGCCTGCTGCTGCGGGGGGGTCGGTGGCGCTGGCAGAGGGGGTTGAGGCACAGAAGGCAGGCCAGGAGACATTTGCAGTCGGCCTTTCTCGTCGTTGAGGCTGCTTCTTCGGCGACGAAGGAAAGGACCACGAGTATCCCCCATGTGCCGCAGCGCACGCTCTTCGAGCTCACCGTCCGATTCAGCTTCCGCTTCGCGGTACCGGCCTGCAGCTGGATACATATTGGATCGCTCGCGCTCGTCGAAGCTATGATAGTTCCTGCGCATTCGGTGTGACAAATCTCCATCCCGCTGTTGCTGCTGCTGCTGCTCGCGTGACCGACGCCGCATAAAAGATCGCGGCTCATCCTCCTCCCGCCGCGAAGACATCATCCCAGACGGCCCCACAGAAGAAGCTGCCATGCCTCGAGATGGCCGAAAGTCTCTCACTGACGGTACACTGACGGGGCTAATGACAGTAGCTGCCGTACCGCCAAATCGGTCGCTGCGCATGCTGAAGGACTTTGGCGTGAATTCGGACCGGCTCTTCTCCATGGGCTCACACTCAAAGATGGCACATTCGCATGCCCGCCATTTCGATCCACAGATCATGCATGATTCTGCTCCGCACTTGTCACTGGGAATTGTTAGCAAGTAAAAAACAATCTCGGAGTAGCAGATATAGCAAGCAGCATACCATGTCAACCGGTTGTCACCGTCTTCCGGCCACATCTTGTTCCTGCACTTGTGGCATCGCTGCCAGCCTCCCATCCGATCATCCTGGTACCGACCCGAATTGCCTCCTAAAGGACATTGGCGCGATGTATGCCACATGCCCCTACAGGTGCGACACACTTTTGCGCGGCATTTGCCGCAACGTGCAGCCTTTCGGCCGCCGTCGGAATAAAAGTCGTCTGGTTTAATCCACTCTTCGCACCGGGGGCAGTAGAGGCGCTGCCGGGATGTGTATTCGTAGTACTCGCGGTTCCAGGCACGCTTAAAGCTGGAATCGAAAAGCTTATCTACACTCCGGATCGGGATCGGGATTTCGGAACAGCATCGGGGCGGCATTTCGTGCGGATCGGACAGCGCCTTTGTAAACTTGTTTTTTATGCAGCCCGTGCACATCTGGTGGCCGCAGAACAGCGGGATCATGTGCTCAGAAGAAAAGTCGCCCATGCAAATCACACACCCATGACTATGCAATGCATTCCATCAGTACTTGTTCCACTGTCCGTTGTGGCACACACCCATCCACACGCTCCCATCTCGTGCCACCGACATGCCATCTAGGTATGTGTATGTCATGCATGTATCCAAGGGGTGAGGGTTGAAAAAAAGGTAACAGAGGAGAGCAGGGGAAAAAAATATACATGAAAATCCGTGCATAATGGTGCGCATATGGCACGGTATTGTGGGTGTGCATGTACGTATGGACAGTCGTGTTTCAGTGGAGGATAAGGACTTACTGTCTATTGGGCGTCTCTGTGGGCGCAAAGCCGACAACGCTGCCCATGACCGAGGATCGGTCGGACCCAGCCACACTGGGCGGCGAGTCGAAGCGGGACACGGGAAGTGGGTGTGTCTGTGACTTGCGAAGAAGGGGGACGGGGTCATCGCCATACGTTGCTGGGATCTCTGTTTCGCAGTATCTTGCAGGCGGTCTAGAAGAGTTAGCAGACATCCGACATGAAAAAGAGGAGAAGAAAAAGGAGAAGCAAACCTTCTAGACGCGCTGCGTGGCCAATCTTCTTCTAGACTGTCTGCTCGCCGTATGCTTCTGTCGCGCTTTGTATGCGTTGCTATTGTGTGCCGCGAGACCGAGCGCCTCCTGGGATGCCGAGAAGATGAGCGTCGCCGTGGGTTCCGATCACTGTCTACCTCGGCTTCGGTGTCAGCTTCGCCATCGTCCATGTGTGCTGCCTCTTCTGCGTCCTCCTCGTAAATGGTATTGGCCGGCCGGCGGCTTCTGCTCCTGCTGCGGCCGACGCGTCCGATGCCCGCATCGCGACCTCTGCTGCCACGGCGGCGATGTGTGTGGCGAGAAGAGGAGCCTCCAGACTGCTCCTGTGGCAATTCGTCTTGGTCCTCGGCTGACGTGATGCGGCGGGATGTCCGAAGGCGGCTGTGGGAGCGATGATGGCCATCGAAGCGGCCTCGTAGAGCATCCTTGTCGACAAAGATTTCGTCGCCGCCATTTCTCAGTCGGTCGTTCTCGTCCTGTGAGGATTCGCTCGTGTCAGAGTCCTTGTCAGATTCGTCAAAGGAGGAGCGTATGGACCTGCGCGAGTCAGGCGTAGAGCGGTAGTGGTGAGCGGAACGGGGGCTGATATCTCGATGGGAGACGGCTCTGCGGCTGCCGGACCTGCTGGAGCGACCGGACCGTCCCGAGCGCCCCGAGCGGCCAGAACGGCTGTCGTAGAGACGCGGACCCATACGCTTGCTGCCGGGTGCGGTCGACGCTCGCGGCAGGGATATGGGGGTGGAAGACGCTTGTCCTACGATAGGACTGGCAGAGTTGTGGTGGCGCATGCCTCGGGAGGGGGAGTTGAATAGGGATGCTGCTTGGCTGGGAGCCGGTCTGGGACGAGAAGCATCAACGGAGGACGGAGCAGCTGAGTAGGCTGAGAAGGCACCACCTCTATGTACATCTCCTCGACGGTAGCGAGGCGAGGGAATAGCAGATGAGAGGTCGACTCCGGGCCAATCATTTTCGAGCAGGGGCGAAGATGGCGGCATGCGAGTGTAGGCCGGAGACATCTGCCACCAAGGGCCAAAATCGTCGGTTGCTCGGGTGTCAAGCTGTGCCATGGGCAAAAGGTGGGGGAGGCAATGGCATCAGCCTCTCAAACCTGCAGGAAGAAGTGCATTCGCGTGGATCGCCGATAAGAAATCGCAAATAGAAGCAGAATCTAGTGTCGACAGCAGGATGAGAAGGGGCAAGGAGGGAGAATAAGGGGTGAAGGAGAAGAGGAAGGAGAGAGAAGAGCGGAGGCCGATATGGTAGTCTTTCCGGAGCTTGGGCTGTTTTTGGGATGGAAGATGGTGTGGTGGTGGCGGTTTCGGTTTCTGGTTTGTGGTTTCTGCTTCTTACGGCTTGCCTGTGGAGATGGGGGAGGTGGTGGACCGAGGACTGCGTTGGACTTGGCGGGCTGTGCTGTGCCTGTAATGTACGCAAGTACGCGCGAGAGTGGGTGGTGGAGGAGGTGGTAGGGGTGCTCGTATGCTCGTGTGGGTGTGGGAGTGGGCGAGCACGAGGTGCTAGACGGTGATAGCGGCTTTCTGTTTTGGTGTCTGGGCGTTCTGGCTGTCCTGAGGCTTTCCTGCAGCTCTCTGGGGCTTCTGGGGCGTGTTGGAGGCTGCCTACGAGTAGAGGGCTTCCTTGGTCGAGTTGACACTGCTCGCTAGGCAAGAGGTGTGAGTGGGCTACGAGTCCTTGCTGAGAAGGGAAGTGCCAGCTGGTTCTGTGTGAGTTGGTGTGGTAGGATCGCTGAGACTGCATGGTCTGGTCAGCGCTGATTGGTCAGAGCTGCATGAGGTGGAAGGAGGAGCAAGAGAGGAGCAGAAGAGGAGCAGAGGAGCAACAGCGTAGCAATTGGCGGTCCGTCTGTGAGAGCCAGAGACTGAACGAAACAGGGACAGGGGTCGCAAGGGGAGGGAAGCAAGAAAACTGAAAGAAAACTACTGCGTGAAGAACAAGAAAACAAGAGCACAAATCCATCAGACCAGTAAGAGAAAATGCAGAAAATGCAGAGTATGCAGGAATACGGAATAAACGAGAGGCCAGAATGGAGGGGGGCTGACTCTGGCTTACCTTTGCGACGAATGCTAGAAACAGGTTGGGCATCAGTGGAGTCGGCGACAACAGGCAAAAAGGACAAAAAGAGCGGAGTGGCCGTTGTGACCCAAGATGGGCTGAGAAGAGCGATGAAGAGGAGAGCGTGGAGGTGATGACAGGAGAGTGAGAAGACGAGAAGACGAGAAGACGAGAATATGAAAAAGCAAGAAACCAAGTGAGCACGATAAAATGAGAATGGCAAAACGCAAAGCACAGAGTGGAGAGGTTAAAAGGAGAGATCACGAAGATGGGGAGAACAGCAGACTTGGTGGCAGTTGACTTGACAAAAAAAAAAGGTGAGATATGACGAATCCCGATTCAGTAATGGTCGCCGATTATTTTCTTTTTAACGTAGATTCTCTTTTTATTTTCTTCTTCTCTTGCTCTTTTCTTCACTCCCTAGGCACGCTCGCTCACTTGTATGGTCTATACGATCCACCTGCATGCATTTCTCTAGGGCAGGAAGGGGATGGCCAGGGAACAGCAGACTGGAAAAATAGAGATAAAAAAAGAAAGAGGTAAAGCAGCCCAAAGGAGAAGAAGAAAGCCAAGCTGTACGAGAAGAGTGAGCGGAGAATTGGCAAGAGGAAACGGGCGGCTTCTGCGTGGCCATGGAAGTGACCCGCTCTTTCGTGCAAATGAGGGAAAAATTGTATGAAGCCAAATGAAACAGGATAAAAGTTGACGAGAAGAGAGGGGAGAGGGGGGGCGGACAAGAAAACCCCACGTGATAATTTGCGTGGTGCAAGAAGACGAAAACCCGTAAGAAAAAAAGAGACAGGTTAAAAACAGAAGGAGCGAGATGGGTGATACTCGTCTATTCCTGCCTCGGGGAGTATGATCCGGCCACAGACGAGGCATTGGCCAATATGGATTCATGAGGAAGGAGCAATGAGAAGCAAGAGGCTCTTGCATACTTCCGCTACAAAGTACTCGGTACACATTTAAAGCATAGATAGCCATTCAACAAAATGTTCACTAGAAATGTACAACACAAAACATTAAGCATGCAACCAACTGCCTCTTCTTTATCATGGTCTATTCTTCTATCCTTTTCCTCTTTTTTTTCTTTGCATTTGCCTCTTCTCCTTTTCTCTGTCCTTGCCCGACGCCTTTGGAGGAACTTTCACTCTCCACATTGCCGCTCTTCCTCTTGGCTGCATGAATGTGCACCTTTTCCTGCTCCTTCACGGTTCTTTCCTACGTCCTCCGTCTTGCATCTTGCCTCAGGTTCAAGCTCTCACCGACACCCACCATCTCGTCAGCCCTGCAACTATACATGCTTTACGTATTTTGTGGGTTCGCTGCGAAGGATCAAAGAAAGAGGGTCCAGTACATTTTTTTTACTCTATAAAAGAGTTTTTTATTTTCGTCATGTATGCGTCTGTATTCAGTCACACCGATATTCTCTCTGGTGGCCATGGAATGAGGGGTAACAGGCAGAAAAAGAGGAGGGGTTTGTCGCAGGTCAGCTTGCTTGCAGGTATGCAGTGCAAAAAAGAAGAAAAAGGGACGATCAAGGCTCTGTATAAAAGGTGGCAATGGTGCATGGCAAGGAGAGCATGGGTGCAAAGGCCAGGCCACTATAGGCCAGCATAAGGAAGAAGAAGAAGCAGAAGAGGTACAAGAGAAATGACTAGGGCAAAAAAGGGGAAAAGGGGGGGGGGGGGGGGGGGAAAAAAGAGGACAAAACAGAAAAAAAGGAGAAGAAAAAAACAGAAGCACAACAGCCCAAAGGGAGAGGCAGCAAGAGAACACGAAGCAGTCAAAGTAACGCCAGCCCGCTTCCGCTCCCCCCATCGGCTCATGGGGATCGGTCCCCAACCAATGCCTGTCATTGAAATCCAACGCTCCCCTCCCTCTCTCACACTTGCTTGACCAACGAACAACAGCCCGGCGGTCAGGGGGTTCGGACAAGTGCTCCGAGTCAACCAGAATGACGAGGAGTCGTCTGTCAACCATGGAACCAGATATCAGCAGGCCATACAATGTATCTCGCGTCTCCCAACTGGGCCACTTGCATGATCCCGATGTACACATATGAATAGAGAGAGTGAGAGAGAAAGAAGGGGGCTCACACGTCTCTCGCTGTTGGCATACTGTCTGATGCCGATACCGTCCGGTATGGTCTACTGCGTAATGCGAAAACGACCAAACATATGGCGATAGACTAGAGACCAAAAATACTCGCCAATATTCGCAGGTGCTCTCTTCTTCCACGCCCATTTCCGTCGGGCACGACCTTGTTCTCCTTGGCCCCATGTTCTCTGTCGTGGCCCCAGTGCTGATATAGTATACAGTATACTGCGTACTGAGTAGAGGTCTATGAAAAAGAAATGGGGGGGACTATGAGCACAGCTTAGATTCAAGGGAAAGGTCAGCAGCTCCTACATCTGTCTGAATATGCCAGCCAGTAACACCATCGTAGGGATACGGCGACAACCACTACACTGATTGGTTCTCCATGAGTAGTCAATGCTCGCCTCAGAAAATCAATACATTGGTATCCAATACGCTCCTTCTTTTTCTTTCTCATGTTAATGCCCTCCAGGCCTCTATTGGCGCGAACAATGCATGCAGTCAGATGATGGAGAAATGATCCCGTAAAGCAATCTACACGTGTATATCAATTAAATCAGCCAAATCACTAAATCAACCCCAAACTCTAGCGGTTATCATCGATTCAGATACGTCCGCCGCCGAGCTTCCGCCTCCTGCAGAATCTCAGCTGCCAGCTGTAGACTGGGCGCCAACACCGCATACCGCTCGACCTCGGCGACCACCTCGCCAATGATACAATCTAGCACGTCGCGGCGTGGCACAATCGTCAGCAGGATGGTCGCCAGCGAAGGCGACATGGATGCGCCCATGACCAGCAGTGCTTGCGACGTGATGGACAGTGCCCCCTGCCATAAATATGGCATATGGCCGGCGTGGTGAGCGGTCACATGCTCCAGTTGGCGCACTGCTGCCTCGAGACACTTGTGACACGACTCGCGCACAGCCGGGTCGAGGACAGTCTGCTCGTTCTCTAGCACAGATAGGATGTAGGGCCGGTAGATGATTGTGCGGCAGGCAAAGAACCGTAGCCGCAGCACCGTCTGTACCGGGTGGGGCAGCGGTGCCCGTGCAAAGGAGAACTGCAGCGGCCGAGGCAGGTTCTCATACCACTGTGTCAGCTGGAAATCGAGTTCCGTCATGAGAGGTGCCAGGCTGGCTGTGGACGAGGTGTGGGGTGATGGAGACGACGGAGACGACAGTGTCGTCGACGACCGCGCGTAAATCAGCTGGCTCACGCGATTGAGCAGCCGGCGCAGCGCAATCTCGGCCAGAAAGTACCACAGCTCGTCGGTGCCAGTTGGTGTGGTCGAGAGAGAAAGAGAATGGTATCCAGCCATGCCACCGTTTGTAGTTATGCCGTCGTTATTATTATGACCATGGGAATGCAAAGCATTGTTATGGCTTTCGATTCGATCGTAGATCTCATGAACCCCATAGTCACCATCACCGCCATTCTCTTCCTCCCCCTCATCCTCCTCCTCTTCATCCGTAGCTGTTTCGCCATCCTCGCCTCTCCTGTCAAAACCACATGGCAGGCCTACATTCTCTTCAAACTGCACGATGCCAGAATGTGGAAGATCCAGCTCTGCCAGCAAGTCACTCTCAAACAGCAGTGTATTCCAAAATATGCGCTCCATCAATTCCCGCTGTGCCGGAGGCACTCGCTGACTTGGCGCCATCAAAAGCAGCTGCAGCTTTGTGCTTGTCGTGCACAGCATATTCCAGGCCTCCAGAGGTCGCACTAGATAAAAGAGGTAGGCTGCTGCCAGCAGGTGACACTGGGCAGCGAGCACACTGTTGGTTGTCATCAGACTCGGCAGCAGCGCCGAGGCGGCCGAGAAGAAGGAGAATCCGGGCAGCTGCTGTTGTCGCTGCGGCGACGATATCGAGGCAGGGAAAATGCGTGAGATGCTTCCGCGCAGGCTGGCCTGGCCCAGCGCCAACACGAGCAGCACGACGCAGCTCTCGAGGCTGGCACGAAAACCGGTAGCCTGCGCCGTCCGGTAGAGCCTCTGCCAGCTGTAAGGGTTCACACAAGCGTACCACACATTGACCCGATCAAAGTAGGCTGCACTATAGGCGGCCGCGTTGGCCAGGTCAATAGGCCAAGTCTGTGACCCTTCTGCCGGCGGCAGGTGCAGCGGCTCGCGACCCATTTCGAGCTGCAGGAGGATCTGAGGGTCGTAGGGCCGTGACACTAAATCGCGGATCAACGGCCACTGCAGCAGGTGCAGAGCCGCGTTTGTGTGTGTTTTTGGCATCGTCGAGATGTTGTTGGTCCCAATAGTCCAAGTGCCGATACCGCCAGCAGATATGACGGACACGTAGTCGCCTGCACCGCCAGCAGATGCCTCGATGGAAGGGTGCATAGCTGGTGGTTCGGGCCATAGAGAAGCGAGACCGTTCATGCCTGCCAAAGCTAGGCCGTTTCCGTTGGCAAAGGTAGGCTGGGAGTTGTGGGATGGAGTGGTCTGTTGTGGTCCGAGAGCGGCGGCCACGGAGGCTGCTCTCTGGGGAAGAGTCACTCCGCAGGTGATGGCGGTACTGCTGCTGCTGCTGCTGTTACCGGCCGGCGCTGTGCTGAGTGAACGCTGCAGCATACCCTCGATTCGCCTGAGCTGCTCGAGGATCAGCTTATCGCCTGCATCCAGTTTGATTCCCGGCTCGCGGTAGACGCACTCAGCTCCGAGGTCGGTGCAGAGCTTGCATTTGGGCCGTGAGCCATCGCAGCGAGACTTGCGTGAGCGACATATCTCACACTGGATAGTTGGTTAGAATCAGCAGATACGAAAGAGAAGACAGGAAAGCGGGACGGACGGCAATGGTGGCTCGGCGCCGTGGATAGTCAAGGCCGGCATCGGTACCCCGACGTTTTAGCGGGTTGACACTGCCCTCGTCGCCGGAATCCTTTGTTCTGTTGGCATCCGGGCTGAACAGCTGGGCTGTGGCCTCGAAAGTGGGAGACGATGTTGGTGAAGCCATGAGATGCATTGGCCGGCTTCGTAGACGAGAACTGTAAAGGAGAAGGAAGAGGACGAGAAGATGAAAGAAGACAAAAAGACCAGAAGACGTGAAGACGGTGATAAAAACAAATATCGTCAGTCCGCTCTCGCCTCAAGAGTTATTAGGGCAAAAGACGAGCCGCCGTCGAGAGACGGCCAATCAAGGGGCGATGGCAGTTGAGCGCGCTATGCGAAGGGAAAACAAACAAGGCATCTCACTGGATTATGATGGGCAAAACTTGTTTTTTTTTTTGGCTTCTTCAATAGGGACCGTAAGATTCGCGGAAGAGAACGCAGAGCCACAGGGCTCGGCTGCGTCAGACGGCGGGGAGAGCGGACCAGTTAAAGCTGGCTCCGTGCCTCAAAAACGGCAGATAAAGAGTGGGAACGGAGGCAGCGGTAGCGACGATCAGCAGTGACAGTGGGTGTTTTGCATAGTTACGACTCTGGAGAGGTGGAGGTGGAGACGGCCGATGGACTTGAACCGAAGAAAGTCCTGTAAATTGGAGCAGAGAGAGGGAGAGAGCAGTTGGAGGAGACGAAGCAGAGGGGGAAGGCTAAGGGGGGGAAGGGAAGGTGGGGAGAAACAAGAAAGGAAGCTGCGATTCTGGTCTGCTACTGAGAATGTGTCTCGCGGGGAAAGAACGTCCCGCATCTTATCCGTCATCACCTCCTTCCTCTTCCTTTCCCCATCTTCTGATTATCTACCACGTACATTCCCAAAAGCAATAATGCCATTCTTAGTAGACAAATAGAGGCAAGTAGAGACTGGAACCCGTCAGAGAGCCCGCCAGAGAGCCCGCCAGACAGCACGCCAGACAGCCGCCAGACCGCACGCCAGACCGCAGTTGGATAGAAAAGCTACGAATATTCGCCGTGGCTCCATAAAAATGCCCGAGGCCAATGAGAATTCCGCCGTAGTGAAATATTAAAACAAGGAAAAAGCAAAAGAATGGGAATGGAGAAGGGTCGGAGAAGAGCAGAGAAGAGGAGAGTTGAGATTAAGAGGCCAAATAAAAATAAAGAATAGCCTCTCCTTTCCTGGCGTGGGGAAGCAGGCTCATTCTGCCAACGTCCATCTCCATTGCGGCTGCGGCTACTAATATGCTATAATAGCATTTAGCATAAATAGAACATGTGAGAGTGGTCCCTCTACACCGCAGGTTGGCTCTCCTCGGCCAATTGTCTGCTGAGACATTGACTAGTACGCTCACTACCACTCACTGCTCACCTCTGCACCTGCAGCCTCCTCTTCATCCAGCTTATGTATAGTACCCTCTCAGGAATGATGGGACCCATGAAGAGAGGTCAAGAAAGAGCCAGAGGGGAAAGGAGTGCTTTTTCACGGACCGTGGACGGACCGAATGCCTGTGGTAGTGGAGGTCGGCCTCGCTTAGACCTCTTCCTTCTTTACGTTCATCCTACATTCTAAAATGTATATATGTACTTGAGAATGCTGTCCCAATACAACGTCCTCATATTTTTCATGCAAGATTTTTTTATCTTATGTCTACTATCTTCAATGGCGGGTTGCACCCTCATGGTATTGTATACAGAGGTGTTGAAAAAGACATGCCAGGGGCCAGGACTAAAGGAAGGACAGAGACAGGGGGACCGGTAACCAAACGCCTTTTGTTAGGAACTGGTCTCCTCCAAAGAAATAAAAGAAAAGAATAGATGAAAACATAGAAAAAAAAGAGAAGAAAAGAAGAAAAAGAAAAAGGAAGTAGCCACCCCATTTTAAGCCCCAGACAAAATATCAGTCTTGCGTTGGGACGGCAATAAAAAAACACTTGAACTGTCTATCCTATACTCCAAAGCATAGCAAGAATGGGTAAATAAAATAAACGAGTACAAAAAATAGTCCAGATCAATATAAACACGAAAAAAAATGGCATCTGCACGAGTCTTTGAATGGCTATGAAAAAAAAATGCAAGCAATCTGCTGGTCGATATACTTTTCGATGTTCGATACGCTCGACTACACTTCGTCCACCTCCTTGCGTCTCAGGAGAGCCATGCTGTTCTGATATTCCTGGTCCTCATTCACGATGCGCTTCACCGACTTCTGCTGCGGTGTCACCGACATGGACGACGGCGTTGCTGTCGCCGTCCAGAGCACACCTTGCATCGACTGTGGTTGTCCAACAATGTAGCTGCCATTCTGGCCATTGCTGTTGGCTTCATGCTTGCTGTCCAGCTCCATCTTATCGGCTTTGTCGGCTTTGTCGGTCTTGCTATGCTTTTCAGTCTTGCCGTCCTCACCGACAGAAGCGGCAGCTGCCGCAATGGAGGAACTGGTCTCTTTTCGCGGAAGTCGCATTGCCAACAACACATACTCTGCCCGGGTCATGCTACTCATAATATTGTCCATGTACCGCTTGACTTCGTCGGCCGGCGCTATTACCCGTGCCAAATAGTCTAGCAACGACTTGTGGCTGCTCGGCGAGTTCGGCGCTACTTGCAGCCGGATGGTCACCGGCTGGTAGTAGTCTAGGTCTGGGTCACCGCCATACTCGGACGCACTTCCCTTGCGCACAATCAGGAACGACGCTACCACCTCCCTCGCGCTCTGTGCCGTGGTCGTGTACTCGAGAATGCTAAACTTGGGGAACAGGTATCGGTCGCCTGTACCGCCAGAAAATTCAAACACCACGGCAGACACGTCCACTTTTGGCGCTGGCGGCGGGCCTTTGGACCGGAGTGATTGCTGCGCTGGTGGTGTCTGACGGGATGGCGTGCCCTGCGACTGCGCATGGTTGATATTTGTCCCCGGCGCTGGCGATGCCGATGAGGACCCACGTGCATTCTGCTGCATCTGCTGCGACTGCGTCGTCAATCCGTTCGAAATGGCATGCGCTTTGGCAGCTCCTGATCCTGTTGGCCCGTTCGTCCCTGCTACGGATGGACCACCCGCTGCCATCATACTCGACGGACCTGCCAAACTCGACTTTTGTCGTTGCAACTCTCGTTCTTTTTCCCGGACCACCTGTCCCTTTAACCGGTCCAGAACAGCTTTGAGGTCCGTAGCATCAGAGAACTGAGGCCGGTTTTCACCAATGCGCCGCACCATGTCTTTGACCCGGGCATCCTCCAGAGCAGATTTTACGAGCAATACGACCAATGGATCGCTACCTGCAGGTGGTCGTAAATCTGTTGAAGTCTGGTTTGGGTTGGTCCGCAGTACAATGTCGAGGATAGTGCGTACTTCTTCGGCAAAAAAGCGCACTGTTCGTCCATCGACAATCAGCCGGTCCGCCGACGGACCCTGGGAAGAACCTTTACGTTTCGATTCCAGAGTAATCTGATCAATGATAGCCTGGAACCGGTTAAGATCTTCCTTGGGTGCATTACCGCTCGCAACTCGTTTCATGAGGTCGCGTAGTTGGGGGTCGTCCGTGGCGCGTTCCGCCAGGGTGACGATGATTGAGTCTGTACCTGGGGGGTGTCCGGTTGGTGACGCTTTGGGTGTGCTTGCAGGTGGGCTGGGGCTGGGTGCTTGTGGGCGAGAAGGAGGAGGGGCTTGGTACTGCGATGACGGTGATTGCTGGTAACGCTGCTGCTGCTGATGTACGTTGCTCAGAGATGGGCTCATGGACCCAGACGTGGGTGGAACAGTTGGTCGAGTTGCAGGCGACGTGGCGCCAGGAGAGAGCATGACCTCCATGCCACGCGGCGACGGTACAGGCCGTGGAGGCGCCGATGTCATGGGCGGTGGCGCCTGCGGCAGTTGTGAAGGCGGTTGTGGCTGTTGTAGCTGCTGGTAAGACGCCGGATTTGGGTGCGCGTGGACCATCTGATTGGGCGTCGCTGGGAGAGGTGCTGGTGTCTGCGCAGGGCTCTGTGGCAACTTCTTCGGTGTGGAGACTGCTGCTGTCGGGGTAGATGGAGGTGGCATCGTGCCTCGCGAGGGGCCGTACATGATGATTGGGCGCACGCTGGGAGGCAGCGCGGTGGCTGGTTTGGGGTCCTTGATACCATACATGGTGGCTTCAAAGACGTGTGGTTCGACAGCAATGATCACCTGGCCAAGCTTGACCATGGAATCTTTGGGTGGGTTCTTTGGGTCGTCAACGGCAATGCCACGACGCTTTGATGGCTTGGACCAGTACTTTTCGAAAATGCCTTCATTGATCCATTTTTGGCGCGATCGGCCAAGGGACTCGGACAACACGCCGCTGCTTGTTGTCAGCTGCTTCCTTGCCCATTATTTTCTTCCTCCTTCTCTTCCCCCCGACCATGTACAAGAAGACGGGCTACATCACGAAATATCAAACATACCTTTCGTTGACGGACTGGTACTCGGCACCCGGCAGCTCCTCGGGCTGAGCTTGCTCGACGGTTGGCAGCGGCTTTCCAGCCTGAATCGACTTGGGCAAATGGTTCGGTTGTGGTGGTGGTGGGTGTGAGTTCTCGGTCGCCGAGTCGTCGCCGCCACCAGCACTGTGAGCTGGCGTAGCTGAGCGGGTCGTGCGACCGTCGGCGGGCGGCGTTGACGTCCTACGCTTGGAAGCCTGCTCAACGCGGGCAGCGGCACGCGCAGGCAACTTGCGTTTTCGCTCCATGATGCTTGCGCACAGACTAGTTGGCTGGTCGGCTGGCTAGTTGGTCGTTTCCTTCTCCCTCAATGTGGCCTTTGTCTGTTCTTTCCTATCCCTCTTTCCTGCCGTTGGATTGCTCGTTAGATCAGACAAGCAGACGCCGCCAATACAGTCATATCATAGCCATACATCCATCAAGTATGCGTGTCGGTGGTGGTTGGAAGGGGGGGGTCGTGAAAAGCGTTGCCTTGCAGGGAATGCGAAAGAGCAAGGAAAAATCGAGGGAGAAAAAATGAAATAGAAAAAAGCGTGGAAACTGACTACCGCAAAAGATGGAAGACGCACGCGCAATGTCCCACTGTGCAGTCGGGTAGGATGCGTGGCATCAGCAGAGTAGGAAAGAGGAGAAGGAGGGGGAGAAAGAAAGAAATGTAGTTTTGCCTCGCTCCGAAATTTTGGGTTGTTTGGGGGTTTATCGATTTTAAGAATATTACGGCAGCACGAAGTAGACTTCGATGCGAAGAGGGATTGTAATTCCGTGCCTGCCACTAGTGCATGACTGTTGGCCAATCACAAACAGCGCCGCGCCAATCTACGCCACGAGTACTTCAACATTGTATATAGTGCGCCACAGATTCTACGCGCGCCTCAGCATAGCGTTGCAGTATTATTTTATTATACGAGTACTCCATAGAAGCTTACGCAGTACAGAGTGCTACGTTTGGTTCGTGACTTTCCCGTGACGTCTCAGACAGATCTATTAAAGTGGAATATGGTCTTGGAAGGCGCGCCTTGGATGGACTAGCCAAGATACTCGGGATTGTGCTCGCGTGCAGACTGAAGCAGATTGGCTTCAGCTGAGCAGTGTTTTGGTGTGGTGGTGTGCTGTTATCTGTTTTCTTCACGAACCTTTCCTGTTTCGTCTGCTTGAAGCCGCTGTAGAGATGAATACGCAGTACGGAGTACGATAATACGAGTGCTACGAGTACTCCGTACGTAAGAGGCCAGGCTCATAATAGTGCAAGTCAGACACCTGATTGCCTAGACCACTAGAGGCCATGCCTATTTGGTAAAAGTGGGACAGGCTAGCTGCAACATTGTTCCTTCCTTGCTGCTTACATACAGTACTCTTGGAGTTTTGACCTCGCCGACTCTGACTTGCAGCTCTCCTTGTCACCAATTCCTCCGCCGATGAGCTCCAATATCTTCCGACAGGCCTCGTGGGCTGTCGGCGTACCTATTTGCCTCTGGTGCACCTTCCTACTGATGTCTATCCCGCCCTTCTTCCAGAGACAGTATGTGGCACCTCTTCTACCTCTTAGATAGATCAGAACAGTAGACTACTGACTAACATGGGTCTCAAGCTTCCTCTATGCTCACAAAGTCTTTCCCTGGTGGGAAGACACAAACCAGCCACAGATATGGGGCTTTGCCAGTGCGTGGCTAGCATTGTCTTTGCATCGTCTGCCTGTATTTCGAGACTGCTGACCGTTCGTCGTCCGTGGCTGTTGTAGAGAACCAGGTGACTCCCTTCCATCTGACGACAGACGACGGTGAGCGCATTCATGCGTGGCACATTATGCCGCTGTGCATCTACCAAGAACACCAAGCTCAGCTACAGTCTCAAGTGGCCGGCTATTGCTCCGATATTACTGCTGTGGAGTCCTTTCGCATACTCAAAGAGGACCCACAAGCACAACTGGTTATTGTCTGTACGTGAGACTGACATGGCTGCTGAAGTTGAAGGGCTCTCTTGCTGTTGTATTCGTGCATCTGCTGACAGATATACAGTGCATGGAGTAGGATATACCGTCCAGATACTCCTTTTATTCTCTCACTTCTTGCTAATATATCGAGAATGCTGGACACATCCCCACTATTGTTCGCTCTTCAACTATGCATACACTCACTGATATGACGTCGTATCATGTTCTCGCTATCGATTATCGTGGTTTCGGCAAGTCGTCGGGAGTGCCAACAGAAGAAGGACTCATTCGTGATGCTAGCGCCGCTGTCGAGTTCGCCTTGAAGACAGCCGACATCAGCCCTGACCGTGTTGTCCTCCTAGGCCACAGCTTGGGGTCGGCCGTGGCCGTGGCCGTGGCCGAACGCTATGCAACCCAGCACTCTGTCGATTTTGCTGGCATCGTCCTGGTTGCTGGCTTCAGCAGTCTGCCTACCATGCTCTCACATTACGCCATTGCCGGCTGTGTGCCCATCTTTGGACCCCTACGCTCCTGGCCACATATCCTCCAGTGGATTCTAGGCTTCGTTGTTGACCGCTGGGCATCAGCCGACCGCCTAGCCAGCATAATGGCTGCCGTGTACCAAACCAAGGGCCGTCATTTACGCCTCAGTCTCATCCATGCTGCAGACGATTGGCACATCCCTAGCTATGAGGACGATAAGCTCTTCTCGGCTGTGATGAGACCCCTCTTGGGCAGCGCCGGTGGAATGGTAAACGACGCGCAGATAGATGCTGTCAAAGCCAGCCGCACTGTGCACCTAAGCACAAATGCCTTTACAACAGAGTGGCGCGAGGCTAATGTGGTGATCCGCCAGGAACGGTTCCCATATGGAGGTAAGCAGCAGATCTTTTATTTTCTTGTCTCGGTTTCAACTGGTTGACAAGGACAGGCCACAACGGCATTCTCACAACCGCACCAGTTGCAATGGAGGTCCGGAGAGCATTTGAAGAGGCGCCAGGAATCCAAGGCAATAAGTAGACAAGACAATGAAGCAAATATACCATTAAGACAAAAACAATAGTCCAATAAAAATACCAAACATTTTGTAATACATTTCCCAGCCAAAAGATGGAACCAAAAAAAAAAATAAAAGAGAAAAAAGACAGACTCAATTATCATAACCCCAGCCTAGTTGGCGGTTGACATGATTCATGGCATTGATTCCGGCTTGAAATATGTTTACGGCTCCATCGACAACATTGTTACCGGAGTTGAACGTCTCCTCAGCACCTTCAGAGGCACGCAGATCCTCCTGGTCAAGCGTGCCCTGGCGCTTAGACAGGACGGCCTTGGTGATGGCACGAGCCCATAGATTGTAGATCTGGTCTTCGCTGAGACTAATGTACTCCTTCCGTCCGTTGTCCATGTTGATGCGTGAAAAGGGCCAGTCAACACGGACGACCTCGTACCGCTTTGTGCGGAAGAAGAGAAACGGCCACGTGAAGATTATGGTCAGTGTCAGCACGCAGAGGACCTGGATCCATCGCGATAGGCGCCACACATTGAAGCGGTGGCGGCTGTAGATATCAAAATGCTTTTCGTTCGTGGGGAACTCGATCGACAAATGGCCGCGGTAGTTGGTGCGCCGCACGAGCATCTCCATCTGGGCTCTGATTTTCTCGTTATCGAATCCGGTTGTCTGCCGCTTCACAGAGAAGCACTTGAGCGATGACGGGTCGGCAACGAAACGCTGGCACCATTCCTCTAGACTTGGCCGTAGCGGCTGTCCCTCCTCATCCTGACCTGTTGCGTCGGCACCGTTCTTTTCCGCACGGGCAAACACGGTGCCGCGACGAACCCGTTCGTGATTGTAGGGCAAATGCATGTCCCGCCAGTTCTGATGCCGCTGCACATCCGCATACAGGTACGGAGTCAGCTCGAGCTTGACATCAAAGTCCACCACCTTTTTAGACTCTTGCTTGTTGTCCCGGGTCACCCGCTCGGTGTGTGTGCCGAGAAGCCGCACAAACGGCCGCGGCGGTAGGGATGCCACATAGTCTACCATGGACTTGACAAAGTACTGCTCGTCTGCAACTTCAGTCATCACATAGGACCGCGTCTTTTGGCCCTCACCTTTGGAGTGTTTCTGATAAATCTCTTGGACAATGTGTCTGTCTTGGTCATTCATCTGCAGCAGCCGCTCGCCTTCCGCTTCAAGCACCGGGCCGCCATCGGCCTCGATATCGGAATACAGAGGCGGCAAATCGTCTGTCAGCAGATCGAGAGCGTCATTGTCCAAGCCATTGAACTGGGGATGGTTGTTGTTGTTGTTGCTGCTGCTGCTGCTGCCGACGGGTGCCGCAGCATGTTGCGAGTGCAAGGACAAGGCGTCCGCATCTGGCTTGCGAAAGGAATCTCCCTTGTTCTTACCCATGGCGGCTTATACGGAATATAGATAATGTTAAATTAAAGACGTAGAGAAGTATAACAATATTAGATAATGAGAGAGAAAATATTGTAAAAACGAAGGAGCGAGAGAAGAAAATAGAAGCGGAAGGCACGCTTGTATATTGTACAACGTAGCGGAACAGGCAACAACTAGCCTAGCCCAATACAACCCCCTTTACATGTACGGAGTATAGGCAGTGGCTGTGTTGTCTCCACAGCGCCTTCCTTGGCGAGTAAGGCGATGTTAGAAAGCATCCGATTCTATTAGAGTATGTATTCAAGCAAGGCACATTCTACCTTGCTGGAGGCACAAAGCCGCACTAATACTCGTGTTGTCGTTTCAGGTACTTTAACGTGCACAACTCTCACATTAAAAGAGATTAGCACAAGCACATTATTAGTTCTGGTAAAATATATCACGTGGGTTTATCGATAAGCTGTAAGCGTCAGATGGCGGGGTAGACTGGTTCAGCTAGCCATGAGCTGCTAATCACAGAACTGGCCAGCTCAGATTTTCTCAGGCGCTTCTCACGTCCTCGCCCGTTTCTTTGTGTCCTCTGCCGTTCAATTAATCTTTTTTTTTTCAAATATTTGGCCTATAAATTAAGTCTACATTCCCTCCTCCTACAATGGCTGGCGATTCCAAATCCACGTCGGCGTCAGCGAACGATAAAAAGAAAAAAGAGAGCGAGACTGTTTCTACAAGAGACAAGCAGCCTGAAGCCGACTCGGATGACGAGCACGACGACGGTGAAGAGGAAGGCGACGACGACGGTGACGAGATCGACGACTCGGGCGCTGCAACGACCGTGTCCAGCAAGAAGAAGAAGAACAAGAAGAAGAAGAAGAGCAAGGCAGCAGCTGCTGCTGCGGCAACAGCAGTAGGAGAAGCTTCCAAGGAAGAGTCAGACGTCAAGGCGGCGCTTGGTAAACTGCCACCAGCACAGCTTGCTGAGCTCTTGAAGCTCAACCTGTCCATGTCGCAGGAGCTTGGCTCGTCCTCTGCCAGCGGTGAAACGGCAGGAGCAGGAGGAGCCGAGGCCACTCTAGAAGCCCTGAAGCGGCTCAGCCTAGCAGATATCATGACTGGACTGGCGGCGAGCGGCAAGAACGCCAAGGATATGGCAAATTACAAGTTCTGGCAGACGCAGCCGGTGCCGCGTTTTGGCGAGGACGAACAGCTCGGCAAGCAGGTCAAGGAAGGTCCGATCAAACAGCAGACGGTAGATGACGTGCCAAAAGAGCCGCCAAAGCTGATTGACGGGTTCGATTGGGTTGTTGTGGACCTGACCAGCGATGACGAGCTCCAAGAGGTCTTTGACCTGCTGTCTGGACACTTTGTCGAGGACGACGAGGCCATGTTCCGGTTTCGGTACTCCAAATCGATTCTTAAGTGGTAGGTCTTGATAGCCGAGAAGAAGAAGGACAAGAGGAGAGACAAGAAGAGGGGAGAAAAGAATTCCAGCTGACTCTCTAGGGCCATGATGTCTCCTGGCTGGCACAAGGATTGGCACATTGGCGTTCGGGCAACACAGTCTCGCAAGCTTGTGGCCTTTATCTCGGCCATCCCATTGGAGCTCCGCATCCGAGACAATATTCTGCACGCATCCGAAGTCAACTTCCTCGTAATCCACAAGAAGCTGCGGTCTAAGCGCCTAGCACCCGTCCTGATCAAGGAGATCACACGGCTATGCAACCTCAAGGGCGTCTGGCAGGCCCTCTATACGGCCGGTGTGGTCTTGCCCAGGCCAGTAAGCACGGCTCGCTACTACCACCGCAGCATCGACTGGCAAAAACTATATGATATTGGCTTCAGCCCACTACCAGCTGGCAGCAAACCGCAGTTCCAAGTACGCAAGTATGCGCTGCCAGATCGCACGGCTACCAAGGGCCTTCGCGAGTTCCAGGCGCGCGACGTTGACGCCGTCCAGAGCCTGCTAGAGCGCTATTTAACGCACTACGACATGGCTATGAAGTTTACCCGCGAAGAGGTGGAGCACTGGATGCTAGACAAGAAGCTACCGGGTGACGAGCAGGTCGTCTACTCATATGTCGTCGAGGTATGAACTTGCAACCTTCCCCCCCCCTCCTTCCTACTCTACCTTTGCTAATATTTTCAAGGATGCCGATAAGAAAATCACAGACTTCTTTTCCTTTTACTGCCTCGACTCATCCATCATCAACCACCCTAAACACAAGGTCATTCGCGCTGCATACCTCTTCTACTACGCAACTGAGACGGGCCTGACGACACCAGTGGACAAGACGGCTCTCAAGACACGTCTTAACGAGCTAATGTCAGATGCGCTCATCCTCGCTAAAAAGGCCAAGTTTGACGTGTTCAACGCTCTATCCATTATGGATAACGCCCTGTTCCTGGAGCAGCAAAAGTTTGGTCCTGGCGACGGCCAGCTGCACTACTACCTATTCAACTATCGCGCCAATCCGATCACTGGCGGCGTCGACAGAACTAACAAACTCGACCAAGATGGCCTGAGTGGAATTGGCTTTGTTATGATGTAGTGGCAATGCGAGGTGATCTGGAGGAATCACTGCATTTCTCGCATGAAAACCTGGCGTGGACTTAGCCCATGGGATACAGTGAGACGAGGTAAACAAGATACGTAAAAAGAGAAAAAAAAATTGAAATATTATAGTTGAATGAAAAGAAAAGCAAAAGAGAAAACTCTATACTAACAGGACTGAACATCAATTTAATAATTCTAACTCATCACACCCGTCTATGAATCCATTACCGCCCTGCCTGCTTTTCACCGGCTTGGATATGCTTTTCCAGCACCTCGTGGTACCATTCCCAGCGCTCAAACATGGGCGCATGACCCAGACCCTCGACGATGAAGCTCGTCTTGGGCTGGATGGCGGCTATCAGCTTGTGTCCGTGAGGCACTGATATCATGTTGTCGGCGGTGCCGTGCATGATAAGGATGCGCTCGCGGCCAATCTTGTCGGCCATGGCAGCCAGCTGCTGCGGCGACTTGTGGTGCCATCCGCAAGCAATGAGCTGCATGAAGAAGCCCTTGGTCGTGAAGCTGGGGTCAAGCCGCTTGTGGAGTTCCTGGGCGACAAAGCGCTGGTAGTTGCTGCCAAACATGCCGTACCAGTGGTTCTCGTCAGAGGTACCTGTACCTGTACCTAGTTCCTGCTCTCTTGCGGCATCTGCATTCTTGACATCACCTTTGCCAGAAGCGGCGGCGGGCGCCCCTGGTGGGCCAACAAGGTGGGTGCCGCGCTCTGGTAGATGAACATTATCCGGCTCGAGCACCCACGTAGGACTAAAGATGTTCCTTGCCGTATTCCGAACGCTCTGCTCGAGGGACTTTGGAATGATGAGCAACGCGCGCGCCTTGAGGTTTTCCCACACGCTTGATGTATTCTCTATAGCTGCAGCCGTGCAGCAGAGGGATAGTGACGCTACAATGTCGGGCGCCATGCATGCCAGCTCCTGTGCAATCATGCCGCCCATGGACAGGCTGACAACGTGGACGGCGCGCTTGCTTGCCGCAGCAAAGGCCAAGGGTGGAGGCGGGGCGGCCGTCTCTGACTGCTCCGACTGCTCTGGCTGTTCTTGCTGGCGCTCCACCCACCCGACGTGCTCCATCAGTTCTAGCAAGTCGAGGGCCATCTCACTGGTAGAGTAGCGCATCAACGGCTTGTCCGAGTTGCCCATGCCGCGGTTGTCAAAGATCAGGACAGAGAAGTCGCTGAAGCGCTCGTGTCCAAAATGTAGCGTCTGGCGCTGCCAGAAATTCTTGATGGATCCAAGTCCTGCAATAAACTGGGAGTCAATATGAATTTAAGTGCCAGACATTTGCATCCCCAGATGTTTTTCCGCTGTCAAAACGGGATAATTTCGACACGGTGAGACTTACTACTACTCGAATCGGCCCTTCGCCATGCAATTCCCACGAGATATTCAGCGGACCTCCTCGCCCCTCCGCCACAGACACCACTCCGCTGCGCGTCGGTATGAGGTTAAAGGTGGCATCTCCATAGGATGGATGCTTTAGAGTTTCCTCAATGGTCACCAGTCTAACGTACAATCAGCTTCTCTTCATTTACTTCTGCAAGGAAATAAAGTCATGTCACTTCCATCGACATACGTTTCTTCCATTTCTATGGGAAATTGTGTGTTCCTCAATAGCATAGGCAAAAAAAAGATGCAAGATGCAGAGTTATGTCAGAGGTTGTCTACGGAGTAGATGGGACAGCCGCGGCATAGCCATATTGGACCCGCTTTAATTTCACTCTCGCATCATGCTCTGGAAAAGTACGTTTACTCCGTAGTTAAATGACTCTGAACTCGCTCAACTCACTTTAACCGATTCACAACTCCCGTAATAGGTAATAGTAGTCTCACACTCTGCAGTCTTCATCTTAGGTCTACAAAATATACACGCAATATTAATGCTCTGACGGAAGGCAGGTGAATTTGATGACTAATAAACTGTTTGTATGATCACGTGACTATATGCTGATTTATTTCTAATTTTCTTGCTTCTGGCTTGGCTTCATCACTTTGAAAGCTACATTCCAGATTGAGCTACTCGACCACGACACCCAGCCATGTCTCTACCACGATTGATGCCATGGAGGCTTTTCTCGATGCCGGCCGCGCGTGGTCCGTCATCGGCCTCCCTCGTGCAGTCACTTGCAGCATCAAAGATTATCCAGGTACAGCCCTCTCCACAACATCAGCAACAACTGATCCGCCGGTCCATCTCGTCCATTACCGCCTCCATGGGCCACAGTCAATGTGCGGCCGTGGCTACGAGCTTTATGCGACCTCACCTGCCTTCCAAGTTACGGCAAAAGGTGCTGCAGCCGCAGCAGCAGCAGCAGACTCGCGGCATGAGAGTCTATAGCTCAATCAAGCGGCGATGCGTGCATTGCAAAGTGAGCAGCTTTCCATGCCTGCAAGGCAGACGTGTATGCTAATATGGCCTCTTAGGTTGTTCGTCGGAAGGGAAGCAAACGCAGCCGGGGCTACACATACATTATCTGTCCTGTGAATCCACGACACAAGCAGCGACAGGGATAAAATCGGAAGAATACAACAATACATCTGAGGGAAAGATGTGATTAGAAGGGCACTGTACGATATGGCTGTAGTCATGAGCATAGACGCCGAGAGAACACGCCCCGAGGGATAGACAGTCACTCTTGAAGAGACGTCTACGAGTTGACCATGGTTTTATATGGCATTTTTATCCGTCTATGCATGTCTATGAACGACCAATATACCTCTCCATGTTTTCCCATTCTGTCTTTCCCGTCGAAATGAGATAGCGGATGTGTGACTGTAGGTGTGAGTAGACTCTGCGTAGGCACAGACACAAGGACGCATGCAGGCCAACTCACTAGATCGGTCACGTCGCGGTGTTGTTCAAATTCGCCACGTGCAAACCGGAGCGTCTCTGTCCGTGTAGTCTCGTCACCGATGCGGTGTGTACCGCGGACGATGCGGCGATAGAGTGAGAGGACACGAGAGCGCTGAAGAAACTGTATCTCGTCGTCAGATTGCAGCACAAGAGAAACTAAGACTGAGAGGAACAGCCTTACATGTTCCAAACTTAAAGTGTTATTCTGGCCGCCGAAGCTTTTGAAGCGAGATGGGCGCCTGGTACCTGTGCCCGTAGCAAAGTTCCTCGTCAGGAGCACTTGCTGTAGCGGCAGGCGGCTACAGTACGGTGGAGATGGCATGTGAAGAGGCTGAGGATGAGTCAGGAAATGTTAGGATTCCGCTCGGATCTCTAGCATGAGGTAAGAGACTCAGACGCGGATAGAAGCGCAGTGCAGATTCATCCGGACTAGAATAACAGGAAGGATGCGGTATCAGCGGAGCTATGTCAAGCTGAGAGCTGGGTTATGGTGACAGTATTCGAGAGGAGACGGAGGATTTGCTAATTTTTCACTTACTGTATGATGGAGTTTTATCGATTAATTAATTTTTGCAGGTAGTGAGAAGCGCTGAAATGTAGGAGCACAACAGCTAGCATGTCCTGCTATAACCTATGCGACTAGTAGGCATTCTTGCCTTTCGGCACGAAAATGAACGGTTTTTAACCGTTGAGGTTTCTGTTCCAAGTGCGTCCCTAGTCTGACTCAGCGGTATGTACGCTGCGCGGCAGTACCGTCTTAAATAAAAAGTCAAGAAATTAGTTGGGTGATAAGACACTGATCACCTGACAATAAGAATGTATAAATAGATTACGGCAATATAATTAATTACTTTTAAAAATGGATTTTCATCTTTCATCTACTGTCTAGGAACGTAAACACAGTCTTGCAGAGGTAGGAGATCTTCGTTAAGATCTATGGAGTATGTAGAAATAATTTGGTTGTCTACCCAACTCCAAGAATGTGTACTAATAATAATAGGGCTAACTACTCCTACTCATACAAGTAGTATATATTTCGATGACTAATACGTGCATAGAGCTACCCCGTCATAAGCACAAACACGTGCCATTGCGGCTGCTTAGCTTACGCAGAACGATTACTATTGCTAGTTCGGTACCCAGTATTACTCTGTACGGAGTACAAACTGCGTGCGATACTACTCCGTATTATGAGGACAGACGTATTGAGATTTTTTAGTGGGGTTCAATGTGTACGAGTACTCGTTGCTAATCACGAAGCGATTAGGGATTAGCGTAATTTTTGTCAACAGAAAAACAAAACAGAATGATGCCAGAAGTTTAAAGTGGGCCTTGGTGCCAGAAACGGCAAACAAGCATTCCTTACAAAGAGCGCGTTTGTATGCCGAGTTGAGAAAGAAGTCTGTAGATCATGGAGCATTGTCTGTGGACGGTTGCGAACGGCATAGAGACGGGCCACAATAGAAAAGCAAGCACGGAGTACGACGTAAAAGAATGGAAAGAGCCGTTGAATTATGAGGGATAAATAAAAGTGAGCACGGGACAGAACACTCGTGATCTGGATTGCAGGGGTGCGATGACGAGAGGCATTGATCATGAATCAATTTTGGTTGCATGAATTAATCAGGTATTATTCAGGTATTATTAAAAGGAATTAAACAGGAATTAAGCAGGAAGCGCTCGTGAAGTATGAGCAAGGCAAAGAAAACTTATTCCTTGGCTCATTGGCCACGTACGACGCAAACTAGCTTGACTGCAGGACGGACCGATTATGCTTTTAGGTCAAGTTAGGATGGTGTAAAAATGGCTCCTCTTAAGTTCTTTCTTTGTCTATTGGAGGGGGGGGTGTCTCTTATGGGTACATGGAAATTCGATCTTCCCAAGCTCATACAACCAATTCCACCTTCCATGTTTTAGGAAACGTTACTACGGAGTACGTGAGTACACAGTACGGCGGACATTTTGTCAGTACGAGACTCGTACTCGTACTCGTTACACAGTCTTCTGTACTACGTCTACGAGTAAAATGTTTTGCAAGTCACTGATGAGCCTACTACATCGTAGGACTGGAAACAAGTGTGTAACAGATCAGCCGAGGGTAAGTCGTGGGAATTAGGAAACAAGAAAGGGAAAATTGTTCTTTGTCTACGGTGTATGCGAAACTCTCAGGTTCCGTGTGGATCGGCTGGGACGCCGACGCGGGTTGCTTGTCTGGTACTCCGTACGCACTTACTCGTATATAGTGTACATACGGAGTAGTCGTATTACACGAGCATCTATCGTACGGAGTACGCAGTACTGCGTACGAGTACTTTGCGAAACATTTTTATAGAGACCCGCTGAGCAGGACTTCCATATTAAAAAAAAGTTCATCTGTAAAAACTATGACTACATAGTAGATCCAGTTATAAAGGTATTTCGTGGCGGACACCGCCGACAAGTCATAGGAGGAGAATCAGGAGAGGTTTATTACACAGCATCATCGTACAAATGCAGAGTAACTACGCGTACGCATACATTGCATGCCCCTATAACTCATAAAACAACCTGGGATGAACAAAGATAGCGTGTTTCGGTATCTGTCACCAATGGACAGGGCTAAAGAGATGTGTTTTTTTGCCTCTGTATAACCTGACTAGACGTGCAGATGGCTTTACCTCATATACACTGCTTATAACTTATTACAGTAGATCTCAATCCGAGACTCTGATGTGTTACTCGTACTTGTAAGGTGCGTGCTCATACTATGTAGGCAAAAGTTTCAGACGGGCGCGTTGAAGAAAGAGGAAAGAGCAAACTAAAAGGGAAAATGGAAAGAGGATGCAGATAAAGCCGCACTAGTGCTCAGAAATACCACCGACAATTGCCCTTTGGGTTTGGTTACCGGTCTTGTGACCTGCTCCTTTTTCTCTTTCTCTTTATTCTACGTAACCACCGTACGACGTACTATTCGTACTCCTCGTATGTACGAGTACATACGCACGAGTATACAGAGTATTAGCGTGAGAATAATGAAGTTGACGCTCAGGGATAAAATAAACGAAAAAGTTGGGGTTGGAGAAAATAGCCTTCTCCATGCTTCTTCTCTCCACGGGGTTTGCTTCTGTCAAATCTAGTCTTGGCTAGACTTGCATGGTCCAACTATACGAGGACATTGTTAGCACTCGTATTGGCGCTTACCTGAACAATAACGACTATTGTTGACAGGTCAGAGGTGCATGAGTTCGGGCTTACCTCGCATCTTTTCCTGCGAGGGAGGGAACCGATCCGACACCGCCTGCACTGACTGCACAGGCTAGGATCAGGCAGGAGAAAAAAGAAAGACGACAAAATTGTAACATGTTTAGGTCTTACGAGTAGAGTCTCCATTTGAAAAACAATACTACGGAGTACGGAGTATGTACCATGTTTTCCCCCTCCGAGTACTTGTACTCGCCTGTCTTTAGCGTGTATGTGCTTGTACATATCCACTGAGTCTAGGTGAGGAATGGGGCCATAATGAAGTTCTTCAGCGCATCCCCACCTGTAAAGGCTATATTTCAAAAATAAATAAACAGAACAAAGAAGCCGAGGCTTGCCCAAAAAGACCCCGTGACCGACACTGCACTGGCAAGCTGACTGATACCCCAAAGAAGCTACTAGATCGAACTGGCTCATACACTACTAGTATTACGTTGACAGGTCACGAGTTTTGTTTTGTAATGATTTCGAGTGAAGCGTTTCGAGTAGTAGGTAGATGCATTTCACGATAGTTATTGGTGACGTCCTGGTGCAGCAGCTGATGGTCTTCTAGACGCGGACAGTCGCAGATACGGTGTCCTCTTCTTGCTCTCTTTGTTACTATGAGAAGAGAGACGGAAGGATGGAGACGAATTGGACGGGGAAGGGGGGGCCATGGCGCTTCCTCGGCGGACAAAAGAAACCGGGGGATAGGAAGAGTGTGAGTACGAGTGCAGCAACCCCATAAAGGGCAAATAACAAAAAGCCGTGCGGGAGATGGAGAACACTACTGCGTACGAGTACTCGTACTCACAGGATGGGTCAAAAAAATCTGCCAGTGCATGGGAACACATAGTTAGGAGATATGGGTCTTCCAACGTCTGGGGTGGCGGGACGCAGATCCACTCAGCTCGTGCTGCTAGGAAAATAGCCAAAGCATACGAGCATTCTCGTGCTCGACGCCTGGAGACTCCAGAACACGCCCCCCCTGGCTTCTATGGTCCCGTCCGGAAGCGAACTTGGGGCGGCCGACGGTCTCGGTCCTACTTGAGGAGGGCGTGTACGACTACTACGTATTCGTACTCCGTACGTATTAGTACAGGTAAATCTTTGATGCAGGTACTGCTGCGGTACCTGCCTAAATTATGATCGTGTCACTATATTCTTTGTATATTGCGCGTACCCTAACGTGCGTCCTCGTACAAGACGCGGCATCTGGTACTTTCCTAGTATGGCAGTCACGACCTGCTCTTACTCAGTGCGGGTGTCCCTCGTGGCTTCCTTCCCCTGGTGCTAGAGAAAAATATTAGAACACAAGTGAAAAAAAAAATTATAAAATGAGTGCCACCCCGTCTCACCGTGTTCGACTTTTGCTTTGTCTCTTCTTCTCCAGAGTTTTCACCTCCCATTTACCACCTTCTTACATATATATAATAACGTTAGACAAACAAACCCTTCTGGGTTCCTTCTCCCCTTTCCATATTTTATTCCTTCTTCACCCCCCCTCTCTATTACCTCCTCATCTTCAACATGTCCTCTGCTCCCCCGGACAAGGAGCATATTGCTCCAGGTGCTGAGCACCTACACGATGCCTCTCAGGAGGTGTCTCGTGTCGAAGCCCCCGTCACTTGGAAAGCATATGCCATCTGTGCCTTTGCATCCTTTGGTGGTATCCTCTTCGGATACGACTCTGGCTACATCAACGGTATTAACGGTGTCGACCTATGGATCAAGCTTATTGAGGGCCCCGAGGCCACAGCTCTGAGGGACAGCCACGAGTCCCTTATTGTCTCCATCCTCTCTTGCGGCACCTTCTTCGGCTCTCTGATCGGCGGTGATCTGGCCGACTACATTGGCCGCAAATGGACTGTCATTATGGGATGTTTGATTTACGTTATCGGTGTTGTCATCCAGGTCATTACTGGTGTGAACAGCCACCCGCTGGGAATCATCGTTGCTGGCCGTTTGATTGCCGGTTTCGGTGTTGGCTTTGTGTCTGCTATTGTCATTCTCTACATGTCCGAGATCTGCCCCCGCCGTGTTCGCGGTGCTCTCGTTGCCGGCTACCAGTTCTGCGTCACTATTGGTCTGCTGCTGGCCTCAGTGGTCGTTTATGCTACCAAGAACCGCACGGACACGGGTGCTTACCGGATTGCCATTGCTATCCAGTTTACCTGGGCTCTGATCCTCGGCACCGGTCTGCTCATGCTCCCCGAGTCTCCGCGCTACTTTGTCAAGAAGGGTGACCTGGACTCGGCCGCGAACTCTCTGTCCCGTCTCCGCGGCCAGCCCCGCGACTCGGACTACATTCAGTACGAGCTGGGCGAGATAGTTGCCAACGAGGAGTATGAGCGCAAGCTTATGCCTACCACCTCTTGGCTGCAGAGCTGGGCCCACTGCTTCTCGGGCAGCCTCTGGAAGGCCCAGTCCAACCTACGTCGTACCATTCTGGGTACCTCCCTGCAGATGATGCAGCAGTGGACGGGCATCAACTTTATCTTTTACTACTCTACGCCATTCCTCAAGTCTACCGGCGCTGTCAAGAACACATTCCTGATGTCTCTGATCTTTACCCTCGTCAATGTCTGCAGCACTCCGTTGTCCTTCTGGACTGTTGAGCGGTTTGGCCGCCGCACCATCCTCATTTGGGGTGCCCTCGGCATGCTGATCTGCGAGTTTATTGTTGCCATTGTTGGCGTCACCGTCGGTTTCAACCACACGCACGTTGACCCGGCCGATGCCACCAGTACTATAGCCGACAACATTCCGGCTGTCAACGCCCAGGTTGCCTTTATCGCCATCTACATCTTCTTCTTCGCCTCTACCTGGGGTCCTGGTGCCTGGATCGTCATTGGCGAGATCTTCCCCCTGCCCATCCGGTCTCGTGGTGTCGCCCTGTCGACTGCCTCCAACTGGCTGTGGAACACGATTATTGCCGTTGTCACACCGTACATGACCAAGGAGAACCGCGGCAACATGCGGTCCAGCGTCTTCTTCCTCTGGGGTGGTCTCTGCACGGTTTGCTTCGTGTATGCCTACTTCCTTATCCCCGAGACGAAGGGCCTCACGCTTGAGCAGGTCGACCAGATGATGGAGGAGACCACACCTCGCACATCTGCCAAGTGGAAGCCCACCACGACTTATCAGGAGCAGAAGACCCTGGAGAAGGGTGTGACGAACCAGAATACGGTCTAATACGCGAGACGTAAGACGTACGCGAAAGTAAAAAAAAAAATACTGAAAATTGAAAAAAAAAAAAGCACGTTCAAGTACGAGCAGCACCAACTGCTCGACACGAACAGGATGCCTCCTGGTAAAGGCTGGATTTGTTAAATGCTACTTTTTTCTGTCTGGGATTCTGCGGGTGTTAGCAACTTTTTGTTTTGAGATATCCTCTTGTCTTGAGAGAAGATGGCTTAATTTGTATGCAAATTTTTCTTCAGTTGCCTGTATTTTCGTTGATTATCAGGGATACCTCACAGCGAACGAGATCTGTTAAGATCTCGACTGCTATGCATACAAATATCTAATTAATGATGCCATTCTAATTGATTGTCCCACAAACATTCGTGAAAGTCTACGTCGTTTGGGTTTGAAAGGCCCACTTTTCCGGTATCTGTTTTCCCATTGTTGTTTACCTTTTGTTTAATCCCCACCACAGTGCTATACTCCGTAAGCTTTCACAACTTCAATTGACGTCACTCCGCGTACAAATACAATTTTTTCTTTTTTTTGTGTAACAGCTTTGTTGCCTTTTTGTTATCTGGTCCTCCGTTCCCTTCTCTTCGAATTGCGTGTGTTTTTCTAGGCGATTACCTAATCACATCTGTGAATACGTGCGTATATTAATACTGAGCGACGCTATAGGCACAAGCTGGTTGCGTGTTTTCCTGTATTTTATTTTTCTCTTTTCCTTGTTCAGCCTCTCTCTACTGGTACATCTATTCCTCTTCTTCTTCTACCCTGCTGACCAATTGGATCGCTCTATTCTCGACAGACCCTAGCTGCGCCTAATTTACCTAGCTGACCCGATTTAAGAGATCTTGGCAAAAACAAGAAGGAAGGAATAGGAGGGAACACGAGCCCTTTTTCGAAAGAACGGAGAGAAGGGTCTCATGGCTACTCCAATACTCGTTTGCACATAATCATGCGAATATCGATGGCAGCATCTTTTTTTTCCAGGGCGGCTTTCTGGACTTCGCACCCCATGACACCACTTCTCCTGACCACGCTCTTCTTGCTCCCTGGCAGCTACGGCAGCGAGACAACGGCCAGCAGCACAGCCAGCAGCACGATCAGCACGGCAACATCGCTGCCACAGTTTGTGCAAGAGGTTCCGGCGTGTGCGCTCCTCTGCTATGACGCCGCCTGCATAGACTCCAATTGCAATATTGGAGACTTTTCCTGCGTCTGTGGCAACCCAAATTCACTGGTCGTCAAGATGGGCATCTGTGCTGGAAAGTACTGTGACGACAGCAAATCTTTCGGTATGTTTGGATCTTCCTCCCCCCTTCTTCCTCCTCTATCGGATCCCCTTCGCGGTCTGCCGACACATCCGCCGACACATCCGCCGACACATCCGCTACTGGGCATCATGGTAACAGCGAGACGCAAAAAATAGACACTGGTGACTGGCTGGCCGACATGTGCGGTGCCTACCAGAAAAGCCCTGCAAGCGACGTGGTGTTCACGGCATCTAGCATGCTGGTTTCGGAAGTCTCGGCTGCTTCGGCTACGGCAACAAAGAACCCCTTACCGACCTCCAACGCGGACTCCGGGGGGGATTCGGCTACTGTAACTCCGTCCACATCCGGGACGGCGGCAACAGCCTCAGCGTCATCAACTGCTGGCGGCGCTTCCCTTGCCTCTGCACCGCTGTTGCTTATATCAGTATGTGGCGCAGCTATCGCAGCGACCTTTCCTCTCTAAATGAAACGGTAGATTATTAGATCGTTTTGTGTCGGTTATAGTTCTTGTTCATGTTTTTACCATTCCTCCTCTTCCTGTATTATTGCTTTTTAATTCGCTTGGTGCATTCACGATAAAACTAGCATCTCGTCGTGTACCCCAAATGTTTTCTTTGAGGCTCTGGTAGTTCTTGTTTCACGATGACAAGGACAGCACAACTACATCGTTTTCATTTTAATATAGCATTGTGCTTTGCTCACTTCTATAACCTTTAGTTGTCTCGCCAAGGGCATCATATGTTACGAGAGAGGAGCAAGCCAAAAAAAAAAAATTGGCTGCCTATCGATTCAGTCCTAGGTATACCTGCTTTACTTGTACCTGGTAAGCCAACTTCTTCCGGTCTCGTACTCTTGCCGATGCGACAGCTGGCTTACTTTAAGAACGATAAGGCTATCCCTTGCTCTCTCCCGATTTTTTTTCCAAGCTTTTCTGATTTTTTTGTGATTTTTTCTTTTCTTTTTGTCTCCCTCAACCACATCCACTCTCGTGGCATCGACAACTTGCTCCTCATCACGTACACCGTCGTCCCTGCGTGTTTTCCTACTCTTCTTCCACTATTGATTCGTGTGGGCATGGACAGGCTTCCAATACGGCCAAATAAATCAGGTCGAGAATATAGAGTCCACTTCATCCACATAGCCAGTCGACCATCCACTTTTGATCGTGCCATGTCATCGTCTCCCTGCTGGAAAATGTGGTAAAAGGTAAAACCCCAGCTCCAATTTCAGAATGCCTCATTCCATTTGTAGTTTTTTTGGATTTTTTTGTCGTGGTCGTTTCTTCAATAGCGCCCTCAGCTTCATCGAGAAACCAGAATGAGTAAAAAAATTGAATATCGAGATTCGTCGTCAACTCGATCCTCCATTCTCGAGACAGCAACACTTTGTTCTTCTTTGTATGTCACATAAGTGGCACATTGTCGAACTGTCACAAGACCATTGTCTTGGACAAAATCGGCATTACCGTTCCTCTTTCCACCACAAACTCCTTCTGACCCTTTTTGGAGCAGTTAGATGTATCCCACATCAAACTGCAATTCCACCGAAACAACCTATCTGCGAACGCCAGTTGACAAAGCAAGTAAAATCCTTTGAAAAGAAGTTTGCTAGGTTCCGTTACACCTGATCAGCAAGGAAATTAAAATCAAACGCCGAATCCCAAACCAAGCTCCGGTATGCCTTTGCCAACTCAAAGAAGAGCGGTAGAAAACAAACGAAACCAAAGAACACTGACCCCTCGCCAAAAAGCAACCATGAAGACCGAACGAAAACATAGTCTGTCACTCTAGCTTGTGACGCGGATTTGAACTCCCAGACTCATCAGCAGACTGTAGAAATTCCAAATAGCATCTAGACACAAGAAAATCCCCCGCGTTTCTGCTTTTCAGTCTCATATTTGTCTTTGCATTTTGAAACCAACGTTGAAGCACGATGGAAGAAACTGCTTTTAGGAAAACGACACGATAATGAGGAGAGTTTTTTGCAAGGGAGTATGAAACAGTTAAAAAATTAGAAGCGGCTGAGGAGGAAAAATAAGGTTCGGGTATAGTGGTAAGGTATAGTGATAAGGTATGTGTCTGTAAAGAGATACAGTGGGGTGAGGATTTGTTGTGGTTGTGATGCTAGAGTTCACCCAGAAATATGTGTAGTCGAAATGAAGACCGGCGTTTAATCGTTAATAACGATTCGTTTGTCGTTAAAAAGAAAGAAAAAGCTTTTTTCAGTCGTCAAAGATTCCTCAGCAGCTCGAGGGTCCGCAAAATAACCGGGAAATGAGAAAAGAGAAACATGAAAAAAAGAAATAAAATATGTACAAAGAATTAGAAAAAATGGTACGCAGAAAAGCATTATTGTGATCTGATTGGAGGCGTGTTGAATAAAGTGATCACAGGTCAGGTACTCTGAGGGAGCTATGCCTGTTGGGCGGGGGGGATGCCTTGGCCACCCCGGCCACCCCGGCCACCATAGTGACCACGGTTGCCGTAACCGTTCCGGCCACGGCCTCCCCGGGGACCAGAGGACTGACCCCTATTTTGGAAACCTCCACGTTGCGGGCCGCCGTAGCCTTCACGGCCACTTTGCTGCCACCCATTCTGAGCTTGTGTAGTGGAGGGCTGCACCTGATTTTGGGAGAAGGGAAACTGATTTGCCTGCGGGGCAGAGCTAGACGACGCGCTGGGTGTAGATGTATAAGGTGCAGGCTTTGCCAAAGTAGCAATAGGACGGGGAATGCTTTCCGGGTTGTCGTACACGTACAGGTTTTTGTCGATGGTTGCAGGAATCGGTTGGATCTCCGTGCCAAGATCCTTCTCAATGTTGTAGAGATTCAGTCGGTCATCCCAATTGATCAGGTTGATGGCCAAACCCAGGTGACCGTAGCGTCCACTACGGCCAATGCGGTGCAGGTAAGTTTCGGCATTCTTGGGGAAGTCAAAGTTGATAACAACATTGACGGCCTGGATATCAATACCCCGCGTAAGGAGATCGGAGCAGACAAGGTTCCGGCAAACGCCGTTGCGGAAGTCGTGAAAAACGCGGTTTCGGGCCTGCTGAGCCATTTTGGCGTGACTATAGAAGCAAGAGTAACCAAGCTCCGTAATTTTCTTGGCTAGCAGCTCAACACGGTTTGTGGAGTTGCAGAATATGATGGATTGATTGATTTGGAGTTTCGAGAAGAGGGTGTTCAAGCAATGAACCTTTTGACGCTCTTCCACAAATGCGTAGTACTGCGTGATACCACGCAGTGTGAGTTCATCCATGAGGTTAATTTCGTATGGGCTGACCATATTCTTGTCAGAGAAGTCTTTGACAGAGAGAGGGAAAGTGGCTGAAAAAAGCATGACCTGGCGATCTTTGGGGTGGAACTGCAGCAATTGCTCTATAACTGGTGTGAATTCCGCAGACAAAAGCTTGTCAGCTTCGTCCATAATGAACATGGGACACTCGCTGAGGTCAGCGACATTCTTGCTGGCCAGATCAAGAATACGACCGGGAGTGCCGACCACAATATGGACCGCCTCCTGCAGTCGGACGATGTCGTCACGGAGACCAGTGCCACCCGTGGTGACCATGACATTGATGTTGAGGTGTTTGCCGAGTGACTTGCAGACCTGAGAGGTCTGCATAGCAAGCTCTCGAGTGGGGACAAGGATGAGGCATTGGATTTTGGAGACCTTGGGGTTGATCTTTTCAAGGGCGGGGATAACAAATGCGGCAGTTTTTCCAGTTCCATTCTTTGCACGGGCGAGTATATCACGGCCGGTCAAGGCAACGGGAATGCTCTCTTCTTGAATAGGCGATGGTTTTTCGAAGCCAGCCTCAAAAATGCCCATGAGCAGATCTCGCTTGAGGCCAAATTCCTCAAACTCCAGTCCTTTCGTGTTCGTTACATCCTAGAAAATAGACGAAAAGTTAGTATTTAAGAAAGTTATCGCGTGTTTAACGCAAAAAAAGCGTCAGAACGCGCAAACTCACCTCCGTTTGCTGCCGATTGTCTTTCGTGGGAATGTTGAGCTTGCTTTTCCATTCTTCTGAACTCTTGCCATCGCTGTTTCCAAGGTTAGTAAATTGATAGAACCTAGGTTACAGGGAGAGCTTGACAAAAAGTAACTCACTTCAGAGTCGCCGACTTTAACTTTTCAACGAGACCATCCGCCATTGCGGCGTCTATATTTGTGTATATTGCGAAGAAGGGTAAAGGAGTAGAAGAAGCCAGATATTTTTCTGGCTACGCTGGCTTTCGCTATATTTCCAGAGCTATTGTGTATATCGGAAGCGATGTAGTAAAATCGCTGTCGAGGCAAAATGTCGATAGGAGTAGGGAGGCGGTAAAAAAAGAGAACAGCGCTACTATTTGGTAATGCGCTGCCGCTAAGCTAGGGATTTGGGTATAAAATTTGGAATAGCTCGGATGGATGCTGAGCAAGGTGGTTGATGACAAGGAGGAAACAGAAAGTAGTACGAGTTTTGTTTGGGGAAGGAAAATTGAGATCGAAATGGAAGAAGTAAAAGGTGAAAAAAGAGAGGGATTTAGAGGAGACTAGGAGAGCAGTAAAGTAAGGGGAAAGAGTTTAAATGGTAGAGCTGTGTGATCGAGACTTGGTTTTTTTTTTTAATGTGATAGTCGTGGAAGAGGGGTGAGATAGCTTTTGGTTGATGTTCTTGTCAAGGTAAAGGTTATTTGCGTTGGTAGAGAATTCTCGATGTGGGATAGAAAGATGTAGAAGGGTTTAGATTAATGTCACGGGAGATAAAATAACACGTGACTGTATTATAAGAAAAGTGGATCGTTACTGAGTAATACAGATGTTCAACGAGCAAGTTAGCGGGGCAATCCGTATAGCCGACTCTCGGATCAATGAATGCCTCAAGTATCAAGTCACTTCCCATTTCTCTCCTCATTTTTGTCTACTTGAACCGATCATATCTTGCTTTTTTCGCCAAAATGCTATGCAGGCTTACTACTTTGGCTGCCTGCCCTTGCTGCAGCGTTCAATGTTGCCAGTCTCTTTTATTATACCCTAGACAACCTACGGGGCGGTTTTCTTTTGCTACTCCCAATCCACAACGGCGCCTCTTCGCAACAGCACTCCACAATGACGATGGCGAGCATAGCACGGGCAGTAATGGGGATGGCGGACACGGTTACGGGTATAACCAAAGGAAATCGGCTACCCATCTGCCACCTTGGCCAAAGTCAAGGAACCCGACACCCTACGAAATCTTCAACCTAGCCCACGGAGCACCCTACCAGAAAGCACTTTTCTACGAACTTGTCAAAGTCTACCACCCAGATCGGCATCAGCACCATGCGACCCAACACAGCGACTACAGCCATGGCCACAGTCATATATACACCCATAACGTTCCAGCAGCTACACTGCTCGAGCGTTACCGGTTAGTGGTGGCTGCGAATGACATCCTCAGCAACCCGACGAGGCGGCGTGCGTATGACCTCTACGGCACCGGCTGGGCCGACCACCCCAAGACTCATTCGTCCTACCAAGATATGACCCAATCATGGCGGCAGCAAGCGGGCAGTGCGGCCAACAATGCAACATGGGAGGATTGGGAGGCGTGGCATAAAGCGCGTGAAGCTGAAAGACGCGGTGAACCGCAGGAGAAGCAGGAACTTCAGTTCATGTCAAATGGAGGGTTTGCACTAATCGTGCTGTTATTCATGGCAGCTGGTGTCTTAACACAGGTGACACGGGTAGGCTCCTCGTCACTTACAGACCTGGAACTAAGGGATCAACGGCACAGAAAGATCCATGGGGCCATGATAGATCGTGAGATCCTGAGACCACTTAATAGAGAGGACCGGGTACATCACTTTTTAGAAAGGCGAGAAGGCTGGTATGACTTGCCGTTCTCGACGTCGTCCAAGACGGCTTCAGAAAGGTCACATCAAAATGGTAAATGGTAATGATAAGGGAATGCATATATGAAAGCAGTGTAAAGAGTCAGAGAATGGTGAGGATTGCACTAGGGGCATTAGCAATCTTTTTTAAACAAGCATTTATTGTCTATAACGAAAGAAACCTTGACGGTCTTTATAATAAGAAGTGGCAACTACATTTAGTATTCACAAAGTCATCTCCTAGGTAAGGGTGGGAATTTTCGTTGTCGCGTTCGCCCTAGCATTAACAAGACCGACTCTATCGGTGAGAATGCAGTCTAGAGAATCACTGAATAAGACTAGAGTATCGATCTTCTGATGGAATGGGAGTTAAACAGCGAGAGAGAAGATAGTAGAATGATACAATACAATCCGGTAAGAAGGGAAAGAGTAAAGCAAGATAGGAAAGGGGAAAACAGAACCTTGACACCGATAAGTAGATTCCAAGCCTCTTGCTATTCTACACCTAGAGGCTATGCTCAAAACCTATAACATAACAAACTATATTAAAACTACCTGGATTTTTTGTTTCATATAAAGATAACGAGAGATGAAGTTTAAACTTTTGAAAATAAATGTGATACACGTTAGTCATCTGGTAGTGGATCTTGGTAAGTAATCTTGCCAAGCTTGTAGCGTCACTACTCCGTAGAAGTAAAGTACCAGCAGTAAATTCAAAACATCCAAGATATGTTACGTGTATTCTATTAAAAAGAAAAAAGCTTCTTAATAACAAAAAATTTCATATTCATATTCACACCGTATTAATATTAGGCGTCTATCACGTGCATTTAAGTGATCTGGAGTTAACGGATTTAAAGCGTACGGATTTAACTGAAGATTAAAGTCACAATCTCAGATCTTCTACCATTCTTTCAAAGTTACTTCTTGCGTAAAAGAGAAAAGGAGTCAGGGAGAGAGATAATTCAAGAGACTCAATTACTACAATAATAAGGCTGTGTTTTTTCATATCACAAAATAAAAGATCACAAGCATGGCATTTCGACTTGGCCCTCATACATTAGCCGCCCTCAAAGGTCTTGACGCTGAGGGAGCTTCTTCTCAACTGCAGTTGCACTTTCCCGACGTCACCATCAAGCAGCCAAAGACTGAAATTTTGGCTGCAGCTGCTCAGACAGCTCCTACGCTATCCATTGCCAACAGCCTTGTGGCAGGAGGTAATGGTGTATCCCCGAAGCGCTTTATATCGCTGTGCATCGACTTAGACGCGCCGTTTCCCTCCTTTGCCTTTATGAGCCCTATCTTGCATGGCTTCCAGTCCGACTTAATTGCATCTACAAGTACTGACGGAAGCAATGACTACGCACCACTGGTGAGTGAAGTGCCCCCGATGGCACTCTATGGCCCGCCTCGTCCACCTCCGATTAGCTCGGCACACCACTATGTGTTTGTGCTGTGGGAGCAGCCGAGTGGGTTAGACACGGATAGTATCAAAAAGATACTAGGATATACATCGACCATGAGCCTGTGGAACCGGATTCGGTGGGACGGAAAGGCGTTTGAGAAAGCTCTTGGCCTTGGCCCTGTGGTAGCTGCTGCTTCCTTCATGGCGAAGGCATCCTAGGTAGGACATAGGAGAAGATACAAGAAAGGGGAAGGTTGACTAACGATTTCGAAAGGTTACTACATAGTAGTAGTTATTAATGGGAAGGAATTACTGGATGTTAGTTATAGTTGAATGTTTCACACTATGGCCAAGTTTTGTGCAATAAATGGACAGAATCTATTTTGGGTGCTTGGTGTACAACTTAGGAAGATGTGGATACATAGTATGTGCTTGAACTAATAGTAGGTAGTTGAGAATGAGAGGTTTAAAAGGTTCTGTTATACTTACAATATTTTGTGGGGCAGACAGCTGCAGGAATCGCTAGCCCAAAACAGGTCAAAAGTAAACAAATGCCATCAAAAAAGGAGTACTATTATGTATTTCTACCTAATACAAGTACTTGCAGAAACGCGGGGCCACTTTACAGGCAATGATGATGCGGGGCACTGAATCTATACGCGTTGTGCGAGTCGACGAGTAAGTAGGGTTCGTGTTTTAATACTCGCTCGTACAACTGCTCACCTGTCAGGTTTGTTTACATTTCCCCCCCTCGACACGTCTTAACCTGTCAAAGTTCCACAAATACACCATCTCAAAGATTCACCTGCAATGTCTGCCAGGTATAAATAAGCCAGAAGCGTGACACACCGCTTCAGTCGTTACATACCTTGTTTCTCATTCTTACCATTTTATCCCATCCCATTGCCTCTTTCTCTCCTCGCCAGGCAACTCTACTAGTAGAGAGGCCTGCTGTACACAACGGCTACCACCATGACAGACAACATTGATCTTCCTATTTCTCTGCGACGCACACGACGGAGCGCCAGTAGACTGTCCGACCAATACAAATACACGGACAAGACAGACCCCATGCTTGACGTGGCCATGCATGGCCATGGCCCTACAGGAAAATCCACAGCTCGCATTGCCGAACCTCTAACACGCACACCAAGCCAACGACGCCATAATACAGGTACGACGAAGCGGGTTCGATTTTCCGATCCTGGCCCTGTTTTGACAGCAGAAACGGGCTTGACGCCAATGATCCGTCGCACGTCTTTGGCAGGCAAAAGAACAACATCATCGCCATCTTCACCATCGTCATCCCGCCGCCGTCACTCGATGCCTCTGCATAATCGAAGATCTACATCCTCATCATCTTCGACATCTGCAGATGACTCTGCTGGCACCCCCCGCAGCTTGGACTCATCCTCCATGCCAATGGGCGGCGAAGTGACATTTCTGTCGTTGCGGCAAGTGCTAGATGGCCGCGTGAAGCGCCGTATCCGCCGGAATGGGTTGAGTGAGGAGATGAATATCATCCATGCGGAAAAGAAGGAAAGGAAGCGGTTACTTGCCAAGGCAACTCAGACTGAGCTAGAGCAGCTACGAGATAGCTTGGCAAAAAAAGATCAAGAGATCCAGCAGCTACAGCATTTACGTCAGGCAGAAAATGAAGGCGAAAACGGTGATGACACCATTATTCAAGACTCTGGGCGCATTTTTGATCTTGAGTTGCAGGTGAGCCGCTTAAGACGAGAGCTGGCTGCTCATTCAGCCGATAATGTATTGCCACCAACAACACCAGATACAACAACACCTAGCCGTTGTTACAATTGGACTCTTGCTGCTCGTGACCCGTTTGCATCAACGATTGACGCTGGTGATAGCACGGATATGGTTGACGCATCCTCACTCGCCCAGGACGAACTATTTGGGGATGCGACTATGGCTGAGCTACAATCTAGCACGCCGAGCCGAGCAGGGAGGCGAGGAATGCCAACTCGAGAAGGATGCTCAGCTCCAGATTCCTTCTCCTTTGGTGAGAGCTCTTTCCCCACACCGCCAGCTACAAGCCCGGTATACTGTGCCGCTTCTAGCACACCAGAGATGCCTGCGACACCGACCACACCTTTTGGGAGATACTTCTCAGCCGAAAGATATTCCGTTTCTTCGGCATGGACAGCCGACATGGGAAGTATGACGACGACACAATTACCATCCTCTACTTCTGTACAGACGGCTGAAGTACAGGTTTCTATGCCTGACGAGGAGAAGAGCCGACTGCGTGATCAGCTCACCTCTCTGCAAGGAGAGGTCGCAAAGCTCGAGACGGCCATGGAGGCACATCGGTCCTTTGTTGCACAGCTCGACACACAAATAGTTGAAGACGGTGCAGTAGCAGACGCCTCTGTAAGCTTCTGTAGTAGCGATGGCAGTGATGGGAATAGCCGACTACATGTTCACGTGACTGAGTTGCTGCGACGGTTGTCGGATAAGACAGCAGCGCTGGCCGAACTTTCAGCAGGTCTTTTTGGTCTAGGATTCGGGACAGAAGTGGAAATGACAGAGAAAGAGCATGGAGACACGATCATTAACCAGTCGAATGCAATGTCAGTAGGCAGGGACCCAAGCGAGGTGGTAGCATCGCTGGCGGCAGCTTTCCGCAGTGCGCGGCTGGAGCTTGAGTATCTAACACCAGGCGAGATTGCACTGCCGCTGTCTTCGGCCGGGGCTGCCGTTCTGGATCTTCTGCTGTCGCGGCTGAGGACGCTGGCACGTCAGACACGCGAGGCAGATGACCAGATCGATGAGTACCACGAACTAGAGCGCAGCCTTCGGCAACAGTTAGGAGCGCGTGTGGATGCGATGGATGGCTTGGTTCGGGAAGTAGCAGAGCGGGATACACGCATCAGCGAGCTGGAAGAGGCCACCGTAGTGGCAACGGTCTGCCATCAGACACGCGAGGCCGAACTTGAAGTCGGCCTAGACCGTCTCAAGGGGGCTATGGCGAGCTATGCACGTGACGTGGCCGAGTTGGAGACACTCGTGCAGCGGGTCGAAGCTGAGAAGGAGGAGGCCATTGCGGCCTTGGCTACCAGAGCAAAGGAGCTGGCAGAAGAATCAGAGGCGCGGCAGACACAGGAAGCACAGCACGCACAGATTGTCACTAGTCTCCAGCAGGCGCACGACCACGCACTAGCTCTGCGTGATGCATGCGTTCACGAACTTCGAGAGGAGATGGAGCATGTAAGCGAGGCGCTGCGGGCGGCAGAGGACAATGCTGAGCAGTTGCGCATTGACAATGCTGCCATGCGGGTACAGCTGGATGCAGATCAGCAGCGAGCACAAGAAGCTGTGGCTACATTGCAGACGGAGCTGGCGCGTGTTGTAGATAGACTCGGTCAAGATCTTCTGCCTCGGAGAAGTGGAGGGTCTGGAGGAGAGTCGTCAACATCCCCAAATCCAGCGAGTGAGCTTGCGCCGCCGCGACGAAGACTGTCTTTAGGATGGAAGCGTCGATCTGAGCAAATACTGGATGGGAGTGATCCTTCTAGCAGTGATCCCCTACTTAAAACAGTGACAGTGCAGAGAGAGCAGTTTGCAGTGGATGTCATACGACGACGAGGCTATGAAGAAAACGGTGACAAGGAGTCGATCGTTGAAGGCCTAGGAACGACAGCAGAGGGCCGGAATAAGAAGCGGCGTCGGTTCGATAGTGGATTGTGTATACTTGAAGAGGCGGATGATTGATGGTGAATGGAAGACGTCTTTTTTGTTCCTTCGCTCTTTGATTTTCAACTTTTCTTTTGTAAGCAAGCTTTTAGTAAGACCAGTGATGTGATAATACGATAGATTTTACCACCCTTCTTTATTTTCATTTGATTTTCCTATTTACACGCTATTACATCTTGATAAAGAATACCAACAATCACAGAACAAAAACGAATTCGTCATTCTCCAAGTCTGTGAGGTTTTCAAATGCACGGTCACCCGAGGCCGTGTTTTGACCATCGGCCTCACGCATGATGCGGTCGGCTTCTTCGGCAGAGAAAAGTGACACGTCGACGACAACGGCACTCTTACCGGCAGCAACGCGCCGAGCTGCATGGGAGCGGTTCAGGTGGGTAATGTAAAATGCGGTAAGGACACAGAGAACAATGATCACTACATAGAGGGCCAGATTGCTGCGGAGACCGCGAGAGTATTTGGGTGCCTCGGCAGTGGTGTAGAGCTGAGGACCGATGATATTGCCGACGCACTGGCCGACAGTGAAGATGGCGGTATTTACCTTCCGCTTAGTGTCTCCAGCAGTATTCTGAGCCGACCAGGAGTAGATGAGGGGGGTGATTCCCGGATAGACACTGATGAGGTAGTACCCCACAAGTAAAGCAGCCTTGTGCTGAGCTGTGTGTGGCAGGACCATGAGGACGACGCAGCCGGCAATGGGCGGCAAGCACAGCAAGATGATGACAGGGCTCTTCTTGCGGATGTAGGTTGCCAGATAGGCGCCACCAATCGTGGCGACAAGCTGAACAAAGCCGAAGGGGATGTTGAAGAGGATGGTTTGAAAGGAGTCGAAGCCAAAGGACTGAATGATGAGGGGACCGAAGGTGGTGATGCCACCAGAGGGGATGCTAATGGCCATGATGAGTGAGAACCAGCACCAGGTCTTGATGTCCAGTGCGGCCTCGCGTGCGTGGTCCCAACGCCATTCTCGGGACATGACGCCCATCTGGTTCATACGCAGCCGCTCAACGGCAATGAGCTTTTCGTGGTCGTTGAGGAATTTAGCCTCGACTGGGGAGTCAGGCATGGCAAAATACATGACGAACGAGAAGGCGACAGTGATGACGCCAAAGAAGAGGAAGATGATTTGGTACGAATGCAGCGCACTCGAGTTAATATGGCCCAGCCCATAGGTGATTAGACTACCAAACATGTTTGTGAAGCCATTCATGGCGTACCAGAAGCTGACACGGGCGGTCTGCTCTCGTCGCCGCCACCACATCTGCGTTACGGCAATGAAGCAGGGAGCCACACTCGCTTCGAACAGACCAAGAAAGAAGCGCGATGCCATCAGACCAGGAAAGTTCTTGGCCGCAGTCATGCAGGCAAGAGTGGCTCCCCAGAGGAGAACGGCCGAGCTGATAAACTTTCCTGTAGGGACTTTGACAAGCAGCCAGGCCACAAGCGGCTGAGCCACGAGCTGTGCGAGGTATACGATGGACCCCAGCCATGAATACTGGTTCCCATGTAAGTTTGTGTCTTTGATCAAACCAAAGACGGATGCGTATGACAAGGTTGTCTTGTCGAGACCCTGTAAAAAGTACACGATCAGGATGAGCGGTAGGATGACAAGGTCGATCTTGCGTAAGACGCGCGCATTGTCTTCAGGGGTGACTTCGATCCGGCCGCCCTCTGCTTCGGCGGCCTTGCGCAGCAGATCGCCAGCTGCATCGGCCTTGTGCCGGTGTTCCTGTGCTGGTGCCGAATGAATCTCAAACTCCTCGAGCTGATTCGTCGCCAGTGCCACTGTTGGTGGCGACACGTTTTCGACCGACTCGATACCGGGTCCGGTTTGCTTGTCTCCGGATCCCATTGTAGTTGTGCCTCTGAATAGTATTCAAAAAGGGGAAGATGAAAGAGGAAAAATCAAACAGGAAGCAAGGTATTATATGAAAAAGCAGCAAACACACAACGCGCCTTGAGAGGGACAATGAAAGGTAGTGGGAGGAAGAAAAAAAGGCAAGGAAGAAAGAGGAGGTACAGAGGACATTATGTACCCCGTCCGGTACCCCCTCTAAGATGGATATACAGTCACACGCCATGCGATGGTCTCTGCCCCTATTAACCTCCCTACTCTGAACGCAGTAGTAAAGTGCACATAGGAGCACACCAAAAACCTGGTGCCCCTGCCTCGCCATATTGCTAGTTTGATTGTACTGTATGTAGCAAGGCCTTGGCCACTACTAGTACAAGTTCTGAGTACCCGGGCTACACGTACTGCGTACGGAGTAGCGTGCTCCTCCGCAACTACGTATATGAACCATCCATTATTCCGTACAGCAGTATGGTGAAGTGTGGAGTTGCGGAGCGCATATTGCGGAGGCGACAAAAGAGGAAAGGACAGCCGCCTTGCTAGTTGCGTGGTAAGGCGGGTTGCATTCTCCAATATTTCCCACGGGGCCTGGACACGAAAGTCTGGAAAAAAGTACGTATAGACTGTCTTACTGGAGGATATCCGGGGTGACTGTGGGCGAAGAGCTCGTGCTGGTCACAGCGGGAATTGTACATCGTAAGGTGATTGCAAGGAGAAATGTATATTCCGCTCGGCAATGTCGGCAAAATAGGGAGCTTATCGTTCACACACTCTCATACAACTCTTACAATACTCCGTAGACGAGATACTATTCGCGGGGTCTGTGGCAAGTAGGATACGGTGCTTCGTTCTTCTCTGTTCCTTGTGGAGTATCTGCTCGTATGAATTCGTTCTCAGTGACGCATCTTTGTATAAATGGTGACGCTGTCCAATTTGGTAGTGATGTTTCTCCAAGCAGTTGGTTCCCTGGCTTCTAGGTAACCTCTTTATGGAAGAGTAACACGCATACAGAATACGTACTCTGTATAGGCATAAGAAAAAAATCACACCATGACATTGGCAGAGTATTCCGTAGTTTCTGGTCTTGGCTAATTACTCTGCTACGGCGTATGCATACATTCATATGGAGTACAGAGTGTGGAAGCGTGGAGTAAAGAATACGGAGTAAGCAGTTACGTACTTTTTCAACATACCGACAAACTATTTTCCCACAAATGAACGTACAGGAGGCACCCCAGATCTCGCTTTCGGTAATTATCAGACAAGGGGGTCAATTCCCAAACCAGAAGTTTTTCAACTTGGCTAGCAACGGCTTTTTTGACATTATTTTTTTCCACGAATGGCAGCACGAGTGAGGAAGAGAGCCCATCGAGCCTCGTGATCGCAAGTCCTTTTTCTGTCCTGAACTACTTGCCTACTCCGTATCCTGTTTCTTCGCCGTATTTCCATGTAGTTTCAGTCTTTCTCTGGTTCTTTTCTTTTTGGTTTTCTTGCTGGTGTTGTTCCGACGTCGGACAGCACCCGAGACTTTTCGTTCCTTTTTCCGTTGTCTCTCTCTTATTATTTCTTGTAAGCCATTTTGTTTCCGCCACTCTCCTCGTTTCCAAGAGACTGGAATTTTCCGTTGCAGAGCTCTATTCCGTAAACACATACACTGTACCCCATACTGCGTAGGAGTAGTTCCCTCAAGCTCTCGTACATAGTAGCAGCTAGCGCTGTGGGTCTCTAGACCTCTCCTGACCACGATGAGAGCCCATTGGACGAGGAAGGAGCAATGCAAGAGTGCCTTCCTCGCTCTCCGTGTATTGCAAGGATCGTGACTTCCTTTTTTTTTTCGTTTCCTGCCCCTGTTTCCTCTTTTCTCTTTCCTATTTTGCTTCGCCACATCTGCCTCTCCTCTTTCTTCTTCTCTTTCTTCTCCTCTTCTTCCGCCCCTCATCGTCTCCTCCTACGTCACCACCACGACTCTTACTTGCCTCTCATCCGTCGTTCTGGCCTCACCTCGACCACAACGTACCGATCTTCTCCACCAATGGACCCATCCCGCGGGATAGCGTCGCCGGCTACAGTGCTCTCCACTCTAGTCTCCGGCTTTTCCTGTTCGTCAGCTCCACAAGAATTCCTCCGCCTCTTTGCTCCCCCCGACCAACCATGCAGCTTCCGACCGGACACCCTCCGTTTACGGTCCGATGAAAGGGGTCCAGCTATAGTCATGGCCTCGCTGGTTAATCCAGATTAAAACACGCCCCTTCCCCCGCTACTAAACTCTCGGCCTTTCTGAATTCCGGCTTCTACCTCTTTTTCTCTTTCTACATTTCCACTGTTCTCCTCCCTTTTCCTTCTCCCATTCTCGCCTTCAACTCCTCCTTCTCTCACCCCCATCCTCTTCCCTTCAGCCAGAATGCTGCGAGTAAAAGAGTCTACACCTCGAGCCTATGCTCTCCAGGAGTCCACCGGCTCGGCCTCGCCAGCCACGGTGGCCCTGCGGTCCGCCAAAACCGACGGACAGGAGTTTGACTTCACCTTTGAGGCCGTCCGTCCTGGCATCTTCCGCACCACCTTCACATCGGCCACTCACCCGCTCCCGCCCTTCCCCAGTGCTGCCCGTCTGCAGCCTGACTTTTCCGGCGACAAGGCCGCCGTGGCTACAGCTGATGTTAATGCCAAGGCCAGCACGGCCACCATCACCGTGGGCGACATCAAGGCCGTCGTCGGATGGACACACTCTCCGCAGGTTACCCTATACCGCGAAGGCCAGGAAAAGCACATCTACGCTGACCTGCCGTATCGGTCATATGCCGTGAACGGCCCCGGCGTGGCTCACTACTCGCATTACTCTCAGGGTGAGCTGTATGTCGGTCTCGGAGAAAAGGCCGCGCCCATGAACTTGGGAGGCCGCAGCTTCCAGATCACTGCTAGTGACACTTTTGGCTACAATGCCTACCACACCGACCCCCTATATAAGCACATCCCGCTTCTCATCCACATGCGACCCACTGGTGCGGTGGCTATCTTCTCAACAGCTCACGCACGCAGTGACTGGGCCATCGGCTCCGAGATCGACGGCATGTGGGGCCACTACAAGGTGCACCGGCAGTCCTACGGCGGTCTCGAGCAGTATCTGCTCGTAGGAAAGACCGTGGCAGACGTGGTTAGGCTTTACGCAGAGGTCGTTGGCTATCCGCTGTTGGCTCCGCGGTACATGATGGGTTACGTCAGCGGTGGCATGAAGTACTCCATGGAAGATGAGCCGCGTGCGGTTGACACTCTCCTAGGCTTCTTCAAGAACTGTCAGAAGCATGACATTCCCGTATCTGCGTTCCAGATGAGCTCGGGTTATACGGTGGCCGAACAAGAGCCAAAGACACGCAACGTTTTTACCTGGAATCTGCATCGCTTCCCTAACCCGCGGGAGTTTACGCGCGAGTCACACAAGTACGGCGTGCGGCTGGTGGCTAATATCAAGCCCTATATCCTAGACAGCCACCCGGAGCACGGAAAGTTGGTCGAGAATGGAGCTTTTTTCAAGGACCCTTTGACCGGCCAACATGGCGTTGCTCGGCTGTGGAGTGCCGGCGGTGGTGAGAGCGGCGAGGGTGCACACATTGACTTTACGTCAAAGTACGGCTACCAGTGGTGGTATAATGGTTGTAAGGCCCTCAAGGACGTCGGAATCGACGCCATGTGGAACGACAATAATGAGTACAACATTTTCAGTGACGATTGGCAGCCAGCCCTCGAGAATGTCACGATCCCCGAGAACGTCAAGGACAAGGCCACCGTCGGTCTCTGGGGCCGCGCGCTGAACACGGAGCTCATGGGCAAGAGCTCGCATGACGCGTGCGTCGAAGCCGCGCCTGAGGACCGGCCGCTCGTGCTGACACGCAGCGCGACGGCTGGCACGATGCGGTACGCCTGCTCATCATGGAGTGGAGACAATGTGACGAGCTGGGAAGGCATGAAGGGCTCAAATGCGATTTCGTTGAATGCTGGATTCTCGCTTCTACATGTAGGTTGCCGAGTTTTTTTTGGGGGGGTTTTTATACCCCCTTTTGTTTACTCCCTACTAACATAAATAGTGCTTTGGTCATGATATTGGCGGTTTCGAGGGTCCTCAGCCGACACCAGAGCTGCTGGTGCGCTGGATCCAGCTGGGCATTCACCAGCCCCGGTTTGCCATCAATTGCTACAAGACCTCTGAGGAAGACAACCTAGTAGGAGGCGTGATTGAGCCGTGGCAGTACCCATCGACAACGCCCATAGTGCGCGAGGCCATCAAGAGGCGGTACGAACTGATCCCATACACATACTCGCAAGCTCTTGAGTCTCATCTGACGGCACTGCCGCCGATGCGGTGGACTGGATGGGGCTATGAGTCAGACACCGAGGTGTGGAGCAAGGCGCTCCTCGACGGAGACACGCAGTTCTGGTACGGTGACTCTCTGCTGGTATCGGCCGTGTACGAGTCGGGCGAGAGCAAGGCGCCCGTGTATCTGCCACAGTCGGGTGACCAGGATAGCGGCGCGTCGACCGCGTATGGATTCATCAACACAAACGCACCTTTCGAATGGCTTCCTGCGGGCAAGTGGCACACCATTGACTCACCATGGTACACGTCCATTCCGGTTTTGGCACGCGTGGGTGGTGCTGTGCCGGTGGGCAAGCGGGAGAATACAACCAGCCGTGTAGGCAATGCGGTCGAGGATGCAGAGTTCCCAAACATTGCACGCGACGATTGGCGCGGTGTGGAAGTGTTCCCGCCACCTGCCAAGTCTGCACTGCAAACGGCCGCAGAGAAGGCCAAGGTTACGGAGAAGGCATCGTTTGCCAACAGCTGGCTTGAAGACGACGGCATCAGCGCCCAGGGCCGGTCGCCTATCTACGAGATCCGTCTGACCTATGACGTGGCCGGTGCAGAGGTCGAGTCACCGATCACGGTCCGAGCTGAGGCAAACGTCAAAGTTGCCGCAACGGTCAAGGACGCGGCGCCTTGGTCGCCGCTATGGCTGGAAAACGGACTGGACATTATCCTGCCAGTCGGCGAGGAGCGTGCCGTGGAGGGCGCTACGGATAAGGGCCGGGATACTAAAGGACGTCGGGTGTGGAACATTTCTGTCAAGGCATGAGTAATACATGTCTTGTTTACAATGGCAAATTGCAAGAATATAAAGTGAATAGAAGTCTCGAATGTGATTCGCAGTATTGAGGTAAAGCTATATAAGATATTAGAGCCATTGGGTTGTTTGGAACCTCTAGCAACCTATTCAAAAAAGTCAATGATTAGCCTCCCAGACGTGAAAAAAAAAGGGGGGACAAGATCATCTTACCTCCACCGCCACCACCACATCCGCCGCCGCCGCCACCGCCGCCGCATCCACCGCCGCCGCCGCATCCGCCACCACCACCGCATCCACCACCACCGCCACAGCCAGAAACAGCGCCTCCGCAGTTCTTGTTAAATATTAGTAACCGATTTGTAAGATATCAGGCGGCAAGAATATACGCAGCATGCTACTTACACCACATCCGCCAGGACCACCACAGGCCCCAGAAGCGATACCGTTGCCACAGGTGCCGCTGACACAAGAGCCATTTCCGGTGGGAATAGATCCTGGATCAAGGCCACAGTACATGCCGGGTGTGCAGTATCCAGGATAAACAAAGGGGGAATACACTGGAGGAATTGTCAGAAGTTATGAAGAGAAGCAAATTCGTGGAGAACTGACTAAAGTACGAATAACCCCAGTGATTGTAGTAGTCTTCCCGTGGAGGCAGGGTGCGGCCTCGTTTCTCGGCCCGCTTAACTGCCTTGTTATAGTTTTGCTCCAGGTGACGCAGTTGACGGGCACGCATTAGGCGGGCGACACGCGAGTCATCATCGGGTGAGAAGGTGACGGCATTGTGGGCGGAGATGTGGGCGGCGCGGTCGGCGGGACACAGCTGGGCCTGGCCCGATTCGTGGAAGGACTCGGCAATGCGGTCGTGGCGGGAGACGCCAAGCAGCTTGCCGGTCGTGCTGACATGGGCGGCACGAATGGCTGCAGCCGAGTAGATGTGAGTGAGGGAGAAGAGAGGTGGTTGGAAAGGAAGAATAAGAACAGATTACGTACATTCACAATACCAACACGTGCACTCGCTGTAGACCTCTCCGTACTTTTGCTGGTAGATCTTGCTAGTAAACTCAAAGGCAATGTTGAGGCGATCCTCGTCGATCTTGTCGTCGTGGTCAATAAACTTGTCGGTGATGGCGACGGTGAATGCATAGTAAGAGTGAGGACTGAGCTGATGGGTGTGCCAGGCGAGGTCCACGTCCAGGGTGGGCACGCAGGTCTTGTCGGGGTGATCGGCCATGATGGAGATGAAGCGGCGATACTTGTTCAGCAAGCGGACCATCGTCTCGGAGGCTGTGGGACTGTGCAGCCAGTCGAGATTCTGCATCTTGTCGGAGAAGACGCCCTGGCGCAGGACGGCACCGGCAAGGTTGAGGGCAAACGGCGAGCCTTTGCTGTTGTCCCAATAGCGGCTCATCATCCTGCGCACAGCCATGCGTGCTTCGCGTGTGACCTTTTGCGACTGGCCATTGTTGACGTGCAGAATTGTCCGGCGATTGCGCAGAATTGGTTCAATGTCAGCACGAACGAGGTCCATGGTTGGCGGAAGGGTGGGAAGCGGTGGAAGAGAGCCGCTCTGGGCCTCCTGTTTTCGGAGGGTGCCGTTCCCGTTCAGTAGGCTTTCCGGGGAGAAGTACAGGGACGTGAACGACATCATGCGGTTGGGGAACGTCCGGCCCTCTCGGTGAGCGTGTTTTGCATCGAGACACTCTGGTCGGCCGGTGTTGGCCTTGAGCACGGTGCCGGGCAACATGTTCTTGTGCAGCCGCAGATCGCTGACATCACGGACGAACTTGGCCACGGACAGCAGCTTGTTGTTGACGACAATGTTGCAGGCGCTGCAGCTGGCGGAAAAGTTGCTGTCACCATAGCCGGAGCCTTGGAAGCTACTGGTTGGGGATGGTCAGTAACAAGACGGCTCTAGGAAGTATACGTAGAGACCAACGCTTTAATGTCGCACTGTGTCCAGGGCACACGCATCCACGTTCGGCACCTCGGACACTGCAGATCCTTCTCCATGGGATCGTCGACATTGTCCCAGGCCAGGCCGGTGGCGCGTGTCCAGTTCTGCCGGGCAGCATGCCACTCTGGAATGTGGTAAGCAAAGTCGGACTCCTCGATGGCCTCGCTCACCAAGGCCAAGGGGAAACCGCTTGCCCATAGCTTCCCGAGTCCGTTTCGGATGCAGTCTTCAAGGAAGTCGCGCGGATTGAGCATGTGCGCATGGAGGACCATGAGAACGTCTGGGCGAGAAGCAGGTTAGCAGACGTCAAATGGCCGAATTCATAGAATCCAATCAAAGCTTCAGAGCAACCTACCAAGCGGAGGCAACATGTCGCTTGTCCAGATGGCGGCCTGGTTCTGAGTGGGAAAGTCACAGTACAGAGGACTGTTGGGCTGCTCAGCTTCGCTGTCAGTGAGCCAAAACCTGGAGCCTGTGACCTCTGACGACCGGTAAGCCAATCCTGGCAAGACGACCTTTGTCCACCAGGTGGCATACCGGTCGACGGCACGCTCGACGTAGAGTGACCAGCGCTTTTCGCGTGCGAGGCTGAGACGAGCCTGCGTGCGCTGCAGCTCGGTCTGGGGCTGAGGCTGCTTGCTGGGCAGCGGCGGGACCTTGTCTTGGCTATCGCTGTCCAAGACCCGCGCGTCAGACAAGACGCCTCCCCAAAGATCATCACCGCCGCTGTAACCAATATCTTCTTTGAGGGCGTGGAGGGACGCAAGGAAGCGAAGATGGGCTAGACATGCCGCCGTGTCAGGCACGGCCTCGGCGCCAGTCGGTGCCGTCTTGGCGCTGTACGAGTAGGCAGGTGGTGGGTCTTGGCCATTGCCTTGGCCATCGTCCAGGGAAAGACGATGGGCAGAGACGTCATCATTTTTCCGAGGTTCACCCAGAGATTCTTTCTGGGTTAAGAGAGGCATTGTTGCGAGAGATGCATATGAGAAAGGAAGGGGGATAGAGAGAGAGAGAGAGAGAGAGAGAGGGAGAGAGAGGGATATGAATCAGTATATAAGAACGGAATCAAGAAACCAGTTTTGGTTGGGCTGACTGCTTGTTGCCAGGGCTGTACGGATGATGTAAATATTAGTAATAACCCGCTCATACTGTACGCAGCAAGCGGTCCATTATACCGGATTCAGAAACTGCTGTCAGATCACGTGTATGTCTCGGTCTCTACATTCTATGTCAGAATACGTATAAAGTGTGGGCTCGGAGATACAGAGAGAAAGGAGCATCCCTGCACTAGTCAGATGTGTGCACGCCACACTCGTACTCGTAATCTAGCGAATAGGCAGTCGTCTTGCTTCTAGGGTCGACTTTTCTGTCATCCTTTTGAGGCACAGCAGACGCATGGGAGAAATGTTCTTCTCGTCTCCTTTCTTTCCTTCATTTCGTCTTGATCGTCTTCTAGTTATCCTTCTTCCATTTAGACTTTATAGGAACGAGAATACTGGGAAATGCCAAGACGTGAGCCGAGAAATGCCAAGGCGGAGAGTACACAGTACTCGTAGCTTATCTAGAGCTTCTTTTCCCCGCTAAATCACTACCCCGGCATCTGTCTTATCTGGCCGGCACTACTGCGTATTAAAGTTACTCGAATCATTCTGACGCTGATTAGGATGGACTATTATTACTACTCGTATGTACGTAGACAACCCTTTTCGACGAAATCTCTTCTACACTCTGCGAGTACGCAGCTTGCCTGCTCAATTCAAGCTGTGGTTAAGCAACTTAAGGAGAGCACCGATCTTTAGACAAGAGCGCCTTAAGAGCACATGCATGGTTGTATCCTCAGCACGATAACAGCAAATATACGTAAGCATTCTTCGGGGACCGGCATCGGCCTTATCGGATTGTTCCGATTACCATCGGCCCCTTTACCGCTTCGATTTCTGCTGCGTACTTTAGAGATAAGGATGACTGCGGAAGCATGCTCGCTCGATTTATCGATCTGATAGACTCATTATGTCGCTATGAGGTTACCAGTCCCCGTACGTGTGCAAATATCCTTGAGCTACGGCGATGCTCTCCGTAGGCTGCCAAGAAGACTGGCTGGTTGAATATCCCAGATATTGCGTTCCCCACGTAACGATGTCGATAAAGGACGTACTATGTAGTATATTAGATCTGGACGGGACTTCCAGATAGTGATCCTGTCGGCGCTTTTAGGATACCAATTAGCAGTCTGTCTCGAGTTCCTACAAGTTCTCTTGCAACACAGGACCTGAGGAAACCTGGAGAGATAAAAGAGAAGACGTGATTGTTTCTTTATACTGTGGAGTGAATCCATCATGAAAACTCCTACAGGTCTCCCCTTGCCGACCGAGGTCACGGAAGGCTCTGAGCCACAAAAGGTCTCGGATCCAGAGAAAGACACTCTGGAGAAGAATACCTCTATTGCTAGCGTCAGGAAAAGTGAAACGGACGGTGATGTTCAGGAACTTGGTACGTGGAGGGGGGGGGATGACGAAGGAAAAGAAGAAGAAGCACAAAGAAAAAGAACAGAAAAAGAAAAGAAAAAGAGAAGAAATAAAAATGGTAGACTGACTTAGCCAGACAACCAAGATGCACAGTACACTGGAGAGCAGTACCGGCAACTGCGCAAGAAAATTGACTGGATGATACTTCCTCTTATGTGGCTCTGCTATGGCATCCAACAAACAGACAAGACCTCGATTAGCACACAGGCGACGTTTGGGTTGAAAGACGTGAGCTTACTTCTCTTTGCTACCCCATCCCCTCTCCATCGCGCACTCGCTCATTCTCCACCCAGGACACCCATCTGAAAGGCCAACAATGTGAGCAGCTGTAACCACAGAATCTTGCTACTTTTCTTGTCAGCTGACTAGCAGATGCTTGGCTTACAACCATCTTTTATATCATGTACATGATCTTCGAGTTCCCCTCCACCTTTCTCGTCCAACGCTACCGCATGGGCTTGGCACTGTCCATCTATATGATCATCTGGGGTGTCATCGTTCTCTGCATCGGCTTTTCCCATAATTTTGCCCACCTGATCACCCTACGCGCACTTCAGGGGATTTTCGAGGTGTGTATAGCCCCCATCAAAAAGAAAGGGAACATGAAGCAGCCAATGAAGAGATGAGAGACAAGAACAAGGGGGGCATCCGCTTACGACGTATACAGTGCTGTATCAGTCCTGGCTTCGTGCTCATTGTTGGCAGCTGGTACACAACCAAGGAGCATGTCTCGCGCTCCCTCATTTTCCAGAGTGCCAATGCCGGTTTTGGCATCATTTCCAGCCTTGTTCTCTACGCCATTGGAACCGCCGGGAACAAGGATCCCTCCATCCAGTCCTGGCGGTACATGTCCTACGTAAGCTCACCAGTTTCCACATGACGCCTGATTTCCCAAGACTTGACTTGCTCATTTATAGTTTCTTGGAGGTCTTACTATCCTTACCGGCTTCCTGTGCCTTCTCTTCCTTGGCACGCCGTCCGAGGTGCGCTGGCTCACGGCCGAGGAGAAGAAGATGGTGGCGAACCGAATCCGCACCAACAATACCGGAAACGACCGCACAGGTTTGAAGACCTGGAAGTGGGCACAGGCCGTCGAGTGTCTTCTGGACCCTTGCGTATGTAGCTCTTGCAGCCCTTGCAGCTCATGTAGCTTTCCATCTCACTCCTGTCTGCTCACAGTCTAGACACCCCATTTGCTGACTGAAGCAATAGTTCTGGTTTGCCGGCGCCAATGCCTTTTTGTCCTGCGTTCCCAATGGCGGCCTGACGGCTTTTAGCTCCATCATCTTGACCAACTTTGGATTCAGTCAGTCGCTCATTCTTCCCGTCTTCCCTACAGTCACTCCCTCTTAACTAACACGTGACATGAAATAGCCAACTTGCAGGTCATCCTTCTCGTGATGCCCTACAATGCCATCTCCCTGGTTTGGTTTTTGATTGTTGGCATGTGCACCCAGCGTTGGAAGAATAGTCGTCTGTAAGTAACGGCTCGCCATGGCAGGCGGCAGACGGCGTCTTTCTCTCTCTGGGCGGGTCTCTTCTAACCGCTACCATTTCCAGCTACTTTATGATGTTCTCTGTCATCCCCCCCTTTTGCGGCTTCCTCGTCATGTCTCTGCTCCCCAATACACATGGCAACCGGTGGAACAAGTACGGCGGCTATCTGCTCTGCTCCCCCTTCATCATCGGCCTCTTCCTCGCCTGGACTCTCATCCCTTCCAACATTGCCGGCCGCACGAAGCGTACGCTGACCTCATCCTTCACCTTTGTCGGCTACTGTGTCGGCAATATGGTCGGTTCACAGATCTTTCGCTCCAAGGACTCGGTATGCTTGTCTTGTTGTCTTGTCTTTTCAAGTGTCTGTCTACTGACGGCCCCCTTCTTGTTAGCCTCGCTACGTTCCCGGAACGACGGGCTGTGCCGTCTGCTTTGCCCTCCAGTTCTTCGTCCTTGCCTTGTGGCGCCTTGTCCTCGCCAGACGTAACCGGCTCCTTAAGAAGAGGATGCAGGAGATGGGACTGACTGAGGAGGAGCGCATCGAAAAGGGCAAGGTCATGGGCGAGGAGGATGCTACAGACATGGAAAACATTTACGTGAGTTTTTTTCCCCCAATCCCCCTCTCCCTCCCATTTTCCCTACTAGATGTGATGTATTGACGCAGCCCAGTTTCGCTACTCCATGTAATTCAGTCATTCAATAAGAAGAGTCTGGATTGGGTAATAATAAAAGCATAAATAGATATAAAAGAAACGCAAATGTAAGTACGGGGAATAGCGACTCTTGCTGTATACTTATGGTATCCCCCTTTTTACCCCTATCCCTCGTCATCAATTGTGCCGTGCTCTCTCCTATTCGTGCAAGTAAATAGAAAACATGAAAAATATGCAGTGCCCTAACCCAAAAAAACCTTGAAAAAAACAATGCGAAGTGTATCATAAAATCATGAGATTCTCTAATTGGCGCCCCTCTGTTTTGCCTGGATGCTCACAAACCCATTTTCATCTTTTACTTTTGTGTGCTGCCTTTACAGTGCATACGCTGCCACGGCAGCCACTCCACCGATGCCCATCAGCGCCATGACTGCCCGCGTCGCGGCGGGAGCAGCAGGAGCCAGAGCGGCTGCGTTGCCGCTTGCCGTCGACGATGCCGAAGCTGCCCCGGTGCCGAGGGCCGAGGTGATTTCTGCCGAGGCACTGGCGAGATCGGCAGATGCTGCTGTGGTTGCGACGGCACAGATTTCCGAGGCGAGAGACGTTAGGCCTGGTGGAACATGTCAGTATGAAGGAGAGCAAAGTTTTTAAGTAGAGATTGGACACACTTGATGTTTCGTTGGAGCTGCAAGACGACAAGAGGATACAGACACCAAGACTAGAAGTAACAGACGACGCAGTTGTGCTGTTGGAAGCTGCTCGGCAGAGACATGCGATATCGGTAATGGCACAGCCCACGTTGGAGGCAGCATCGGAGAAGCAGGACAGGCCACATCGGGGGATTTCAGCTACGAGAGATGGCAGTGATGTAGACGTAGCACTGGCGGCAGAGCTGGATGTATCAGCAGTTAATGTCGATGTTGTTGAGGCAGCGGAGGCAGCGAGAGGGAGGATCGATGAGACAGTAATGCCGAGGAGGACAGAGACAAGATGACGAGATAAGACCATCTTGAAGCGTCTGTGATAGGAGAGAATGGGAAGTTTGGCGAGGTTCCAAAGAAAGATGAAGAGAACGGAGAGGAGAGGGATGGGGAGGGGGGGGGGGGGGGGGTGGAGAGAAGAGACAAGCAAAAAGGGAAGAGTGGCCTTTCCTCAAACAAGTGTCAGTAAAATGCAAGACGAAGAAAAAGGACCAGAAGCAGAGTTCATTCTAGAACAGAAGCTGTGGACAAGGAGTAGCCATTCGAGAGAAAAAGCAAGGCACAGGGAGTTGCAAGGGAAAACACGAAACACCGCTGGTTCGAATTGGAAAAAAAGATGGTACTGTTGTCCCACAAAAAGGAAGTCAGGGCCACTTGCGGAACCTTGGAAATGGTGCCAGCAGTATCAAAGTATCCGAGTAGAGAGATCGTATTTGAATAAAAATATGAATCCTTTCAGAGGCACAGTAACTGAACTCCAACAGAAGAAAAAAATCAGCATGTCAGCAAAAATAAGCTCCTGCCAGAAGAAGGAACATGGGACATTCAGCCGCCTTTCATACGAATCGAGAAACTTGTTTGGGGACAGACACAGCCTCGTCCTATAAGAGGGGGGTGGGCGCGGCATCTACTCCGTACATCCTCGTACGGAGTAGTATCGCCGCATTTGAGAAGATTTAGAGACTAAGGGAAAATGGATATGCTGCTACGAGTTCTACGGAGTAAAGAGAGGTGTAGGAGGGTTGGGAGGTGTGAGTGGAGAAGGAATATGGAGTACGAGTTACTGCGTACGTATACGTCTGCTTCTTGGCATCTTTGGGTCGCCAAGGATGGCGAGTACTGGTCCACAGGCTGAAACGATCCAACGCTGCTTTTCAAGCAGGCTTTTTTTTGTTCCTTTTTCGGGAACAGTGGCGGTGTTTTATTTTTGTCTTTTTTTTTGCCATACGCAGTACGAGTACTCTCTTTATGTTAACCCTGTGTCCATATGCACGTGTTTCAAAACAATGCTCATTCCTATCCACAATATACATAGTACAACTGTCCACTCCGTCCAATCCTCATTTGGCAGGTCGTCTCATCCATCGGCAAGTCGGTCATCCTTCATTCGTCCGTCAGTCGCCAGTCATCCATTCGTCAACATGTCAGTCAGCAGCCCACACACAGTCTTGCGTTGACTCTTTGTGTGCTTCCCTTGTGCGGGCCTCGGACTTCCGAGTACGCAGTACGAATCCTCGTAGTACTCGCATGTCCCGGAAGCAATTGTTGCTTCTCCGCATGGACAGCAGCTTGCGCGTCCTCACACACTATTATGTACAATGCAACTCGTGCATTGCCAAGTGCCGGCAAACCAGATCAAGGAATGGAGACGCGTCGTCCAGAAAACTACATAATACGGAATAGTACTGCGTGCTCTGTACTCGCATAAGTACGGAGTATATACGTATACTTGAGACTATCATAGTACGGAGTAGGTGTTTCATACTGCGTACTCGTTCTCTCTCCCTTGTCTACGCTGTACCCGCAGGAGACGAATGTCGAGTTTATGACCGAGAAGTGCTAAAATAGTTGACATTCTTTTGAAGCCTATTAGCTGCCGAGATGGAAGTGGATGGGTGGACATCCGGCACTACTCGTAATCGTACTCCGTATGTATCGGTCATCGCAAAGCCCACTCAGCCACCGTATGTACGAGTATTCGTAGAGCTCCGCCCCACTCCTTGCGCAGAGAAAGGCCTCGCCCAGTCCATCCGGAGGCTCTCATGTTCTCTGTTATTTCGCTACGAGTAGTCTACTCGATTACGCAGAAATTTGTGAGAATCAGAGGAGCAAATAAAAGTATTCCTTTCGCACTGATGAATATGCTTAGAGTGTAATGCAAGGCTATTATTTAGTATCCGTAAGTAAAAGTGTACGTACTCCGTACGAGTAGACAAGGTAAGCATGCTTAAAGAAGCAATGCTTGCTGTTTGAAAAACCCTAAGAGATCGAGTTGTCGGCTCCGTGGTAGTGCAAATGCAAGCCTATAGGGTAGAATCGTAGCAGTAATAAACGTATAAGCCGTAATTGTAAGTCAAGAAACCCTTCATAATTGAATACTAATGCCATAAATGTCCAAAATCCATTACACATGCATCGTCTTCCGTTTTCCGTCCTCGCCATCACATCATCTCATGTCATCGTTCCTCATGGAGGCGATACCAACTGGCTTATCTGCGGCACCGGCCGTGATGGGGTCTGCAATCCTGGCGCTGCTTCCTGTCGGCTTGGGCCCTGGCCGGTCCGTACTGGTAGCCGCACAATATAGTCTTTATTCTCAATGGTGACGCTCTTGGTCATGTGATTGACCTTGTACACACCCACGAGTCGTGCCGCCAACTCGAACATGTTGTTGCGCAGCGAGATGACAATGAACTGCGCATTCTTTGTCCGCTCTTTGATGTAGTTGGCAACAATAGAGACCTAGAGGCGGTGAGCTTCTGAGGAAAGGCCAAGGCAAAGAAGAAGTAGACAGGTAGACAAAATAGACTTACATTTCGGAAATCCAGCGCTGCATCAATCTCGTCCATCACATACAGAGGTGTTGGCTTATAGTGATGCAACGCAAACACCAGTGCCAGACTGCTCAGCGTCTTTTCACCACCCGACAGGTTACTGATATTCCTCCACGACTTCTTCGGCGGCATCACGCTGAACAGAATACCCTCCGAGAACGGGTCGAGCGAGTCCACAAGCTCAAGCTCCGCGTTGCCACCCATTGTAATCATCTGGTACATCTCCTTGAGACGCAAAGAGATGATGCCGAAGCCTTCCATGAAACCCTCAAGCCGCAGGCGCCGTAGGTCGTCACAACGCCGCTTGGCAGTGTCTCGCTGTGCCACGGCCGACGCTAGATCGGAGGAACGCGCAGCGTGCTCCTCCACTCGTCGCCGGTACTCTGCCAGAACTCCAAGGTCCACGCTGGCATTCTGTGTCGTTTCCTCCAGGGCCGCAATCTCACTCTTGAGCGTGTCCTTGTCCATATCCGCCAGCTCGTCTCGGCTGTACCGCGTGAGTTCGAGAGGGCCATTTTCATCTGTGACCGTCGTCGTAGGCTCAAAGGTAGTTGATGCTTGTTCAGCGTCTGTTGCTGGCGGTGCTGAATCTGTTGGCTCAGACGTCTCTGCCTCTGCAACTCCCTCTATCCCAGACGGTTGTTCGGCTGCTGACTCTACCTTGACCCGGACTCGCTCCAGATCTTGAATATCTTGCAGCTGTAACTTACCCAACTTTTCCTCCCAGTACTTTAGTCGACGCTCGTTCTCGCCCAGAACTTTCTGATTCTCTCCTAGCTTGTTGCGCATTTCAATCTCCACACCGCGTGTTGTGTTCAGCTCCGCTCGCTTTTCATCCAACTCCGACTTCACTTCAGACAACACCTGCTTCTTCATCGCCAGGCTTTCTTGTGCTTCCTCCACCGCAGTCCGCAGTGACTCCGCGTTCTCGTTTTGGTTCTGGATCTCCTCCTCCAGCTTCTCTAGCTCACAGACCGCACTATCCAACTCCTTATTTGATTTTACTCGGTCTTTCTCCAGCTTTGTCGTCTGCTTCTCTGCCTTTGCTCGTCGCACCTCTGCGTTTGACGTCTCCTCGTTGTGGCCGGACAGCTTTTCCTTGAGACTCTCAATCTTGGCTCGCTGCCTCCGCAATTTCTCACCGCCAACCTCCATGATCTTGTCTTGCAGAGCCTGGATTTCTGCTTCCACGCTTGCCATTTCCTCGTGCAACTTGTCTTCCTCTGCCGTCAGACGCTCCACCTCTGTCTCCAGCGCTGCTATCCGCTGGCTGTCGCTGTCGTGTCCAGACTGTTGCTTCTGTTCCCGTCCCAGTTCCTTGATCCGTCGTTGAGCGTCTGCAAGGTTCTTGGCTGCACTGTCAATCTCTAGGCTGATCTTCTGCATCTTGGTCTCCATCTGCGGGACCTGTTCATTTAGGAATCGCAGCCGACTCTCCAGCTCACGCTGTCGATCCTGAAACTCCTGGAACCGTTGCTCTAGCGTGTCCCGATCCACCTCCAGCTTTGCAACTTGCTCCTTAGTCGTGTCGGCCACCAGCTTCGATGACATGAGCCCCTTTTTTGCCGTCGTTCCACCACCGGACATTGTACCGGACTTGTCAATGAGCTCGCCATCCAGAGTCACTACTCGCCAGCGCTTCGCACCGTACGCAATCCGGTTGGCCTGTGCCAGGTCTTTGGCTACCAGCGTGTCCTGCAGAGCGTGGTAAAACGCCGCTCGGAACCGCTCATCTTTGGCCTGGACTAGGTCGAATAGTCGCGGTGCGTTCTCCGGCGTGTCGATTGTTGCCATGTCCCGAGTCCGCAGCTTGTCCAGACACATAAAGTTGCCCCGGCCGAGGTTGGTCTTACGGAGATACTCAATGCACTGTTGACCTGCCTCGACTGTGTCTGTCACAAAGTTGTCTAGTGCCGAGCATGCCGTTGAGATGGCTACATCATACTTGCTGTTGATTGTTCCCAGGTTGCCGAGGCGCCCGTGAAAGCCTTCAATGCGTCCTGATTCGCGCATCCGCATGAGCGCTGTTAACACGTTTCCGCGCGTCTGCGTCTGCGACAGGCTCGAGCGCGCCTCGTCCGCCTTTTGACGCGCGTTCGATAACTGCGCCCGCATCTTGGGCTCCTGCTCTGTCAAGCTCGTCAGCTCTCCCTCCACCTTTTTGGCCTCCTTTTCCAGCCGCGCCTTTTCCACCTGACAGGCCCGGAGCTCTTCTTCCTTGGCCGCACGACCCTCTTCGATGTTGGCAATCTTGGCTTCGGCCTCTTCGAGGGCCAGCGCACCGGCTGTTGCTTTCTCACGCAAGATGGCCAGCTCGCTCTGAGCTACGGCAATGGCAGACTGCTTCTGATTGATCTTGTCCTTCCATGGCTCCAAAGACTTTTGCTTGACCGCAATCTGGTCTGAGAAAGCTAGAGTCTTCCCCTTTAGGTTGTCGCGGATTAGCGCTAGCTCTGCTTCTTCTTCTGTGATTTGTGCCTCGAGCTGCACAATTTCTTCTGCTCGTGTTTGAATCTCCTCGGTGCACTGCTCAATGGACTCTGCAGCAGCGGCTGCCGAGTGTTCTGCGTTGGAGATGGATTTTTCGAGCTTTTTGCGTTTGTCATTCAAAAACTTGCGCTTCTCCTCAAACTTGACGCGTTCCTGGTCAAATTTGGCCATATCCTTTGCTAGCTGCTGTGTCTCCTTTTCCTGGGCTTCGAACTGCCGGTTACCCTTGGTAAATGCCTTTTCGAGCTGCTTGATCTCCTGCTCGCTGCCGTGGTGCTTCTCCAACTCTGCATCCAGTTCAGCTTGTAGCTGTGCGATGGATTCTTCGGTGACGGCTACATTGTCTGTGCACTCGCCAATGTAGATCTGGTACAGGGCAGATTGCTTCATGGCCAGCTCGTTCTCATCATGCACGTATGCAATGGCCTTGTCTTTCTTGTCTTCGAGACCGTTCTTTTCCTTTTCGACATGCTGTACACGCCCGCTCTTTTCTACACAAATATCATTGAGTGTATCTACCTCAGTGGCTGCTTCTTCAATGGGCGTCTTGTATTTGGAAGTGCCGATGATATCCTCCAGGTATTCGAGTAGACCGTCTTCATGCTCGTTGCCAGCCTTGGGCTTCATCTGGGCAATGGACTCGACTTCACCCTGTAAAATGAGAAATCGCTTGTGGTCCAAGTCCACCCCGCGCTCCCGAAGGAGAGTCGTGACTGTCGTGAAGTTGGATGACCTGCCGTCAATGTAGTAGGTGCTCGAGTTGTTGCGGAAGGCTTTTCGGGAAATGACGAGGTCCGAGTTGGGAACGATCTCGGAGCCACCGGCAGGCTAGATTGGTCAGAAACTCGAAAAACAAGGGACCCTAAAAGAAAAACAGGGGTGAATTGGAGGGACGAACCAGATCCATGACTTCGCGAAAGTGGACAGCCACCTCGCAATACTCGAGATTGGGATATTGTGCCGAGTTGTGGATGAGCGCAGAGAGCTTGCCCTGGCGCATTTTGCTGGCACGGAAGCCAAACACAAAAAGCAGCGAGTCTATGACGTTGGACTTGCCAGAGCCATTGGGGCCGACAACGGACGAGAAAGAGGCATGGAAGGGGCCGACTTCCTGGCGACCGGCGTAACTCTTGAAGTTGGTAAGAATGAGATATGTGATGACCGTGCGCGATTTGGGCTCGGCCGGCTCGACGGGGGGGATGTGGGCCGTCATGTTGCGGGACTTGAGCACAATGTCCATGGGCCGCTCAAGCAGCGTGTCCATGGCCCGAATCGGTTTGGCAGCAGCCACTGTCTCCTCAGCATTGGCCGTTATCGGCCGCCGCTGTTGCTGCTGCTGCTGTTGCTGCTCGTTGACGGCTGCTGCCGTGACATCTGCCAGGGGCGTAGCTGGCTGAGCCGGCATAATGGTCACTTCACCTTCAGCATCTGTGGCGTCTGTGGCGTTTGTAGTGGCGGAGACATCTGCAGCATCCAAGACCGTAGTTTCCATGGAGGCATCAGCGGCAGCCGCGGAAGTGGGCGGGACCTGGGACAGATCTGGCGGCTCTGGTGTCTCTGCCTTGACCGGACCCGATTTCGAGGCTGCTGTGGAGGCGGCTTTCGAAGCAGCTTTTGATGTGGAAGGGACAGCGCTCTTGCGCTTCCTCACAACTTTCTTCGGCGCCGGTTCTGCAGCATCGCCGGTGGCCGTTGTCGTCGAGGCAAGCGATGCGGCCGTCTGATCCGGGTCAAAGACCTCGCTGGGCTCCACGCTGGCACTCGCTGATGCGCGGGTCCGTCTCGGTCGACCGGGTGCTCGCTTGGCTGTTCCTGCGGCGGCCGAGGCCACGGAAGCGTCGGCGGGCTGTCCTGCGGCAATCGTTCGTCGGCGGCTGGCGGTGGCCCGGCTGGGGCTGCGCATAGGCGCCGGCGTAAAGTCTTCTTCGTCGTCATCCTGGTGCCTGGAAATATTGTGCGTGGAGGTGTCGCCAAGCTCATCATCCGAGTCGATGATGGCGGTGCGACGCGCAGCGACGCGTCTTGTCGGACGTGTCGACATGGGCGGTGTACGTGTGAGACGTGCTTGGTAAGCGTCAATAGCTGATTGTGTGTTTTCTGCAATAAGAGGCAAGAAACAAGAAACAAAAGGGCGTACAAGCAAGAGAATGTCGGGGAGCCGAGCCTTGTCTGAAGCAGGGCGGATGTGCCAAAAAGCAAGAGGTGGGAGGAGAAGACGAAGAAAGCGCGATCGTGTTGCCCCGCTTGTTGTTGATGGCGATTTCCATTTGTGGCGTAAACAAACATTATGTAAGGAACTTGTCAGGTGACTTGGATTTTAAGTGTACATGGATAGATAGTACGAGGAAGCTGCTTCCATGCTTCTTCCCTAGTCGCACTTCCACAGCGCAGGAAAGGACAGCAAAATGGTCGGATACCTCAACTATCAAAACTTTCACGACGTTTTTGGCTCTGTAGACAAGCCACCATATGACCAACATGTCAACCGAGACATTGAATCCAAGAGGAAGAGCCTCGGAGGCGTCCTCTTTGTGGATCGAGTGTTTACAGCTTTAGGAGTGAGCAAAGGCATGCTAGACTATTTTCTCTCTCTCTCTCTCTCTCTCTCTCTCTCTCTTCTAACTGATGACTGACACGATTGGCTCTCACCTCTAGTCAAACTCTACCCACCACGCGACAGCCGCGCCTTACAAGAGCTGTACCAACACATCCTCAGTTCGAAAATGTCTACTCACCACAAGCTGTCGGCTCTGTTTTACCTGCTACTCGACTGTGACGATGTTCTGGGCCCGCGCCAGCAAGTGTCCGGCAAGTTTGCACAGCAGACCGGTATGCCCCGGCGCTACCAGATTCTCATGAGTGGACTATGGCACATGGATCGGCTACAGTTTGCACTCGCCGTCGAATACCTGGCACATCCGTCACTTCTGCCCGAGTTTGCCGACAATATTGTAACGGTGCTGGTGCAAAAGGCGGCAACGGTGGGAGCTAGCGACGGACAGGGCGGCTGTGACTACAGCTTGGCACTGGCATACTACTACGCTGTGCAGCCGGTGCTCAAGACGCAAGAGGCGTTGGGACTGCTGTTTGGCGCCTTGGCACAGACAGACGTGAGCGAAGCACTGCAGTTCACGCGCAAGCAGCCGGGACCGGCACGAAAGCAGCTGTTTGAGCAGCTCGTGGTGTCTGCGCTCAGTGGTGGCAGCGGGGGAGGCAGAAGCCAAGGCAACAGCCAGGGCAATAGCCACGGAGCCAGCCACGCCCACCCGAGCACCAGTGGCGGCGTGGCGGCGCGCTCAGCAGAGCTGCTCACTCTGCCGCTACAGAGCATAGAGGATGTCTGGCTGCGGGAGTTTCTGACCACCGGCGAGGGACGCAAACTCAAGAAAGCCAAGGACACCATTGTGATGCGCAAAATTGTGGCTGGTGATATGGGTCTCGGCGAGGGCAAAAGCTTGGGGGGGCCATGGGGCATGGTGCTTCAGGGCTTCCAGCAGGGCGCAACGGGTCGCACAGAACAGTAGGGCGCTTTCATGGTTGCTTGTCGGTCGTGGAATTGGCCCAGACAGTGATTCGGAAGAATCGAAAGAATCAGAAGAGTCGTTAGCCTCGGCACCCAGTGCAGTTGCCAGATGGCCATGGCCGGATATCTTGCAGGAAGATTGTGTTTGTGTATGTCAGGAGAGTAGTCTCATTGACGTGTGAGGGATAGATGTCTCTCGTGGGGTTCGCATGAAACGGGTACAAGGCACGGCGGCGTTATGGGGAGTGAAAGCATCCAGTTGCGTGGCCTCTTTTTCTGCAGTTTTTGTGACTTTCTTTTGCCAATTCAACATTGTTCTCCCAGCTATACTTCACGTCCAGTTCTTTTCATTCCTATCTGACCCTCCCCCTCCCCTTTCTCTCTCTCTCTCTCTCTACCCCCCATTATGCAACAAGGCTGTACATGACCTCTTCCCCCATACCTCTCCACTCACACAGATAATGCCCAGCACTTGGCCATCCAGTCAAGAAACGCACAACAGTATCGTATGCTGCTACCCCCCGTCTCTTTTCCGTCCCGGTTGGCCTCAAATGCGACGGTCCGCAACGAGTTTGCACCACTCATCTTACTCTGCATTGCCTATATTTTCTCTGTTATCATGAATGGAGCCCACCATTCGTCGCTGTCCTAGGCTTTTCCTCACTCTTCCCCGCTATTCTCTGCGTCATGACCGACACGTGTTCGTCCTAGAGAGGTCCCATCAGTGACCAGCAAGGGAAAGTATCGTTTGTCTCCTCACTGCGTATACTTTTATGGCCATTGTTAGCAGCCTCGCCACCCATCTGGCCTCTTCCACTCCTACCCACCCTCCCCTCACAGTCCTTACGGTTCTCGACTCATTGTTCATGATGCTCTTCCTCTGAGGTCTGTTCAGGGCAATTAAAAGTCTACAGAGTAGATTTGCAATCGCTATATGGCGCGAAGAGCAATTCGGCAATCCTCATGATCTTAGTACATGAAGGCGGTGCAGCCGTGCTGTTGAATGATGTACCTCTGCTTAAGAGCTGCGTTTCTTTACTACCCTCATTCGGTCATAATTCAAAAATGTTGTCGTCTTCCCCTTTCCTTCCTTCTCCTTCCTTCCATCTACGCTACCCACATACCTTCCACACATCTCTAGAAATCCACTCTACAAGAGGACAACAGCCAAGTCGGAATACATGCCCGCCCTCCATCACATAACGACACGCTCCTCTCCTACATTTTTTGTGTGTGATTCACCCTCCGAGTAAAATAAAAAAATGTGCCGAAGTCAGGATGACGCAAGAGGGCGAAGGGCGAAGGAGTGAAGTCAAGAAAAAGTAATTCTTCTTTCCCTTTCTTCAAGCACAATCATACGCCTCCTCTTCCATACTATTTCTGCCTATAACCTGCTGGGTTGACATGCTCTGGAACTCCCCTATCCATACCATGCTGCCATCTGCCCGTATAACAAGCGCTTTTACCATACAAAGACACTTTTCACTTTGACTTGTCATTATTTTTCCCATCTACATCCTCACCGTCCTCTTTTCCCAACTTATCTCGACGGTTTTCGAAAAGATGATCATTCCTCCCGCGCAGAACATTCCGAAAGCTACCATGATTCCTCGCGGTACCCAGCCGTACTACGTAACGCTGTCATTAGACCGTGGAACCACAACCGAGTATACTGTGTTACTGCTAGGCACGCAGACGTCTGAAAGTAAGCAGGCACTTCCGACAGCCGTGGCAGAGGCAACAGAAACATCTGCCGCCGCTGCTGCTATAGTGACGACCGTCAATTCGGCCGACGGTGATGGTGGCGGGGGCGGTAAGAATCTCAGCGAGGGTGCCCTTGCTGCCATTATTGTGATTGGCGTTGTGATCCTCGTGCTTCTACTGGTCACCCTGTGGTTTTGCTGCCGCCTACCCAGATCGATCCGTCAGCATCGCGGTCCTCGGGGTCACACAGGCCATCGAGGAAAGACAGGGCATACCGGCCCTGCTGGCCGACCCGGGTTACCGGGTACGAATGGAAGGCATGGCGATCGGGGAGAAAGGGGAGATGTTGGGGAGAAGGGAGAAAAGGGAGATAAGGGGGATAAGGGCGGTAAAGGGGATAAGGGTGAGAAGGGAGACAAGGGGGATAAGGGGGATAGAGGTGGAAAGGGAGACAGAGGTGAGGCGGGTGAAGATGGCAAGCGCGGTCCGCCGGGTCCTCGTGGCCAATCGGGTGAAAGAGGGCAGCGCGGTCCCCGCGGTGATGAGGGTGAACGCGGTCCCCGCGGCCAAACAGGACAGTCAGGGCAAATTGGCCCAGAAGGTCGTCAAGGAGTGCCAGGCATTCCAGGAACAGATGGAGGGGTTGGACCTGAGGGTCCACCTGGATCACAAGGCCTCCCTGGAATCACGGGTCCCCAAGGACAGCGGGGCATTCAGGGTCCCCAAGGCGTCGAGGGACCGCAAGGCATGCCAGGTCCACGTGGAACCGTTATCGTGAATGTGAACGTCGTGGATGATCCTGAGTGATCATGTAGGAATGCGGGTAGATGGCATGAATAAGGGACAAAAGTACTTTCAAACATGCCTACAGACTTCTTGTTTAGGGTAAGAGATGCGTTCTCTGAGGAAAGAGGAGAAAATCTAAAAAGAAAAAAAAAGAAAGAAAGAAAAAAAAGAAATTAGTACGCATAGAGATAACAGATGCGACCAATTTCAGAGACAGAATAATACAGAACTATGACAGATTCAAAGGCCGAATAGAACAAAAACACGTCTACAGTGCTTGAATACTCCATATGCTAATCATGATTCATTTAGTAACCTCTCTCCGTTCACATCTTCATTCAGTTCAGTCAGTGCTGACATTATAATAAGCCACAGTAAGATCATATGCCCGCCCTCTTGTATTCCTCAGTCTGCACAACGCTTCCTTCATTTCCCTTTATTTGACACTTCTTGGCATGCAACCAATCTACCTTCCCCCCCCACCCGCTGCTCTCAGATGTACACTCCACATTTCCTGTTATGTACTTATAATAACTTTGTGATCTTCTTGTGACTCTCCTAATCCTCACATATAATGTCTGTCACTGAATAATCTCGTTCGTTTGGGTGCTTGTCTGACCGCTTTTTCCTGCACATTTCCCTCTTTTATCTCACAGAATCCTGGCAAATAGAAAAAGAAATGAATTTCTTGATATTTACTCCGTACGACTTCTAAAAGTTTTATTTTCGTTATTTGATATCGTTTTCTCAATTCTATGTCGTGTTTTACTCCGTAGAGTGCCACACTTGATGAAGGCGGTGTGAGATGATTTAATACTGTGTACATGCACCACTGTTCACCAAATAATGAGGGAATTGCTTAAGGGTGCACATACTGAGGAGCAAGCCAATTACATATTTCCCTATATCCGTCCTGTGCTATGTTCACATCTGTGCCACTCCGACCTGTGAGAATCCTTACAAGCCACTTCAACTTCCGAGGGGCTTTGTCTTTGGGTTATACTCCGTAGGCGCCTCTAGACCTTCTCAGGGTTTGGGAAAATATACGAGTAATACTGCCCGGGATCTCGGATCCCATGTCAGGATTCTTCCGTTCATAATATTTATTCTACCGAATACCAGCTCAGTAATATAATATTATACCCTCTGTCGCTTTGGACGACTCCACAGAGATGCGGGTAGGTAAATAGAGCGATACACTTGTCCATTGTGTATACTCGTAGAAAATATTGTGAGTGTACATTTTTCTTGTGGCAACTTCGTAGAGCTTGAAATTAAGAGTGTCCTCCGCGCGAGAGCACCCCTTCTTTTCTTCTAGCAGATGCCTGGATTTTCATTTGCCTGTCCTCTCTCAAAGCTCGTACGAGTATTTGAGAGTGTGGCTGCAATGTGGATTCCCGACAAGATAGTATAATTATAACAACGTTGGGGTGTAGTATACCCCCCCCCCCCCCTATTTTAATCTAAGGCAGCTCTGTACTCGATTATGAATACATGTAATTTTCCGTATCTTGCCCATTTCTATCTTCTGTAGTTGACTGTCATGATTACTTTTCACTTATTTAAATTCTCTTCATGTTTAATATTATACACACCTGGACAGCTTTCTTGCCTCTTTGCCTCTGGAGCATACCGATGCCATCCGATCTGCTAGATATGTTCTACTCTGTCCTGTTACACTTGAAAATGTACTGCTGACCTGATCGGAAGATTCCTTGAATGCCGAGAGCTGACGGCTGTTGTTGTCTGTGTAGAATCGTCGAGTGTGAGTAATGATTGGCTCAAGTCGCCAAAGCAAAGCTCAGCCAAGATGGAGGACAAGGACGTCATGGAAAAATATGACAAAGAAAAATTACAGGGTGTGCCCGGTTGCCATTACTGTTCTATTGCACAAGCCCAACACGACTGATAGGGTGATGTAAGCAATGCTCCATATGAAAACGAGATCTTATGTCTCATACGGTCATATTAAAAGAGTAAAGTCATCGTAGCGGCGGGTTCTCTCTCGCCTTCTCCCACTGCGAACTAAATCACAATAGCTGCGGTTCTTATATACTTGATATTTTATTGCAACTAAATTTATGGCTACCCAATCGAAAATATGGGATTACAATGAGCCAAGAGAAGACAAAAACAAGAAAAAGCTTAACCATATCGAGTGGAGAGGATGAGTACTGTATACCTTGTTTCGGACTTCCCCCTAATAATTCGTTGTTGCCTAATGCATTACTATTGTTCCTGCCCTGATACCGCATGCGTTTACTTCCTTTCAACTGACAAATGGCGGCGAAGTACTGGCAAATGATGAGATACTATAAAATTAAAAATAAAAAGGTGCTACCTTCATTTGCATCCTTCTTGTTCTCTGCCTGCCTTTATTTAACCCTTTTTTATTTTTATGTACGCTTATGTATATTAAACTCAATTGTTCGCAAACCTTTATTAATGTATATTACACAAAACATTCATACGACGACAAAAAAAGTAGTAAAATAACGTGTCGTATGCCAGGAGGCTTATGGAATAACAGTCGTCCTATGATCCACTACACTAACTACAGTGCTGCGCACGAGCACTGCAGTAGTTGTCGCACAACTGATAACCCACCTAGATTATTACGCAGTGCAGAGCACAAGACGTAGACCGTAGCTCTGCGCCTAAAGGCAGCATGAAAATGCTACACAGAGAGAAGGACGAGCCCATGCGGTCCATCGGGACACCTCCCGGGCGGAGTCGTCAAGTCTACATACCGACCCATCTTGCTTATGGAAATACGGAAAACTGAATGCAGACACTGCAAGCTTACGGCATCATAATACTCAAAGTAAGATGAGCAAGCAACATACTCGTTACATGCGTATTTGTTGTGTCTCTGGACGCGAAATAAGAGGTTAGTTAGTAAATACACAACAAAGTAACACATGTGTGAAGACAATACGAGCATGAAAACCAGCAGACACGCCACTAGGTACTAATTATTGCTAAAGCATGTACTCTCTGCATGAACTTGCGTTTACTTTCTTTGTTGCCTTCAATTTCCCTTGGATTATTCCCATTTTATACATTATACTTGTACGTATGCTATCGTCGCGATCTCTAGGTACTCGTGGCTTCACACGCACAGTCAAAATGTCAGCTCTTACGAAGGATTTCGAGTTGCTGAGTAGGATTACAGAAAAATATCCACTAAACAAGCCAGATATTTCGTGCCATCCCATCCATAGGATGGCTGAGGTATTTGTGTACTCGTTTTGATTTTTGATCGAGTACAAGCACGAGCACAAGTGTCCAAAAGCAAGGAAGGTAAATATGTGGTTACACTAGGTGGAAGAAAGCAAAAAGAGGAAAGGTTTAGATAGTACAACTGGATCGCCTTCCAGAATAATTGTGGATCATCATGTTATGTATGAGTACTCCATAGAGACGTACGAAGTACTCGTACTGCATAGAAGGTACGGAGGGGAGAGGATGAAATGCCGTCAGTGCCGAGTGTGGATGTCTGTGAACATCATTGGAGGAACATAACGGAGTAGCTTATGCGAAGGAGCTATCAGTACGGTCCCGAAGCCGTTGTACAAAAAAAAAGTGCTCTGATTTAAGGCGCATGAGGCGTGTGAGCTTAACGTATTATTATTATTTTTAATAGAAAATCAAATTAAAAAAAAGCAGGTATCCTCTTTATACTCGACAGGGCGGAGGAAGGACAGCATAGGTGGCGACGGACAATTCAAAGCATGCAAAGTAACCACGGAGATTGCATAGAGGGCGAAGAAGAGCTGAAGAAGGAGCTGAGTAGCCACATATTAGCAACCCGAAAATTAGCTTGTAGGTTTAAGAAGGTGTGGAGGTTGCCGGAAGGAATTCTCCTGTTGTCCGATGGGTGAGAGTCGGGGGGGGGAAGGGGCTTGAGAACAAGGGGGTGTAAGGTTCGACGATGTACGGAGATACTATATCTATTACTTTTTCTTTTTCTGTGCCTCCATACGGGCGCAGGTGCAGGGAGGGCAGTTCTTCCAGGATTTGAGATCCGTCGAGAAAACGGAAAGCGGAAAATAAAGAAATAAAAATAGAACATCCTAGAAATAAAGGAAATAAGGAAATAGGAAACAGTAAATCATGATACGCATGATGATAAGAGTGTTCTGCTATTTTATCTTCCTCCTGACCTGATTCTTTCTTTCTTCCACGCTCGTTATTCAAGAAAGAGGACGACCACTCTCGTTTATGTTTTCTTCACCCACCGATTCTTTTCTCCCTCTTCTATCTTTATTCGCACTCATATTCCTTGCTTATTGGTTAATAATCACAGTATTGACAACATGGTGTTCGTGGAAAGTAGGCATCAGTCAAGTGCTCTGTTTAGTCTTTGGACTATTCTATTCACAGTTCTTGTATCTGCAACGTCTTTACAACCAGAAGCACGTCAGCAAACATCCTACCCCTTGCCATCTCAGACATCTTCTCCTCAGTTTTCTTGCAACTCACCAAGCAATCGTCAGTGTTGGACTAAAGGCTTTAACATCCATACAGATTATGAGGAGGTGACGCCATATACCGGAGAGAAGCGAAATGTATGCTTTACTACTTCCCTTCATTTCCCATACACTTTTTAGTAGATCTAAGTTACCGAGGACCTTTCTTACTTATACAACTGCAGTATGTTATTGAGCTCACAGAAATAAACAACTATGTTGCAGGAGATGGCAGCATCAAGACAAAGGCAATGCTGGTCAATGGTGAGCACAAGACAAACGGATGAAGCGTTACATAAAAGAAAATAGTAGTATAATCTCAAGATTGTACGTTACATGCTGATTCTCATAAAGGCAGCTTTCCTGGACCTACGCTTACGGCAAATTGGGGCGACATAATCGAGATCACGGTCATCAACAATCTGCTGACAAACGGGTAAGACTTGAAAATGGCAGTCCACTGTCCTATTACAATTACTCCTGGCTGACCAGCAGCACATCGATCCACATGCATGGTGTTCGCCAGCTACATACCAATCAAATGGATGGCTCCAATGGAATCACCGAGTGCCCACTTCCACCCAGAGGTGCCAGTAAGACATACAGATTTCTTGCTACTCAATACGGCACCTCGTGGTGTGTATATTCTTTTGCTTTACTCGTTATCTCTCTCATTGCCAATTGTTTCTCATAGATACTTTTTCTGATCAGACAGGTATCACTCTCATTTCTCGGCACAATACGGTAATGGAGTCCTTGGTCCTCTCATCATTCACGGACCAGCCTCGGCCAACTATGACATCGACCTCGGTCCGATGATGGTGTCTGATTGGTACACGGCAACTACCGAACAGATCAGCGCACGTATCAACGATCCTGATCATCCGTATACACCCGGCATGCCGGGCTCAGCACCCTGGAGCGATAACATACTATTCAACGGGCTCAATGTCGCTGTCAGCAACGGCGACAGCAATGGCTCCATCCCCTATAGTAATAGAGGCCAGTACGAGAAAGTGACGCTGACGCCCGGAAAAACGCATCTGCTCCGGCTGATTAACCCATCCGTGGAGAACTCATTTGTGTTGTCACTGTCCGGGCACAACATGACGATCGTGGCCTCTGATTTTGTTCCTATCAATCCTGTTCCTGTGACCAGTCTATACATCGGCATTGGCCAACGCTACGACGTGCTCATCAAAGCCGATCAGGCGACAGATAGCTACTGGTTCAATGCTACGCTACCTACCGGACCTTGTGGCAAGAGCAAGAATCCTTACCCTGCAGCTATCTTCACCTACTCCGCAGCTGAAGGAAGTGGAAGTGAACAGCAAGGAGAATTTGGCGGAGTGGGAGGTAGGAACGGAAGCGGTGGTGGATACGGACGCCAAGACGGAGGTAATCCTAAACTGCCGTCAAGCCCCGGCACTAAGCCGGCAGAGTCCTTCTGTGCCGATCCCCTCCACCTCTTCCAGCCAGTCGTGCCACGCTTTGCAGACATCTCAAAATTCCAGCCCAGTGTTTATGACACCCTCACCGATACTATTGTCTACAACTACAACGGCGTCCACCGCGTGTACTGGCCTGTAAATGGAGTGCCCATGAGAGTCTCCTGGAACGACCCGACTCTTGAATATGTCATGAATCACTCTGTCCAAAGCATGCCAGTGATGAGCAATCTCATATCTGTGCCTGAAGCCAACGCGGTATGTCAATATTGGCAGAATGTTTCATTCTTTTGTTCATATAGGCATTTCTAACCATCCAAGACCACATTCTGGCTTCTCGAAAACAACTCATCCATGCCAGTACGTGACAATGCTACTATTAAATTTATAACCTCTTAATTTTTCTCTCTTCGTTCCTCTTATTTCTCTGGCTAACTCCTTCTCTTAGCACCCTATGCATCTGCATGTAAATATGCCATCGCATGCTATTAAAGAGGTAATATGACGCTGACTCTACATCTCTAGGGCCATGATGTGCTTCTTCTCGGTGCTTCAGATCCATTGATGGACCCTCAAAGCGGCGAGCACGGTCTCCAGTCCTACAACCCTGCCACAGATACCGCCAAGCTCAATGGCAATAACCCCACGCGTCGCGACACGATCATGCTGCCGGCCTTTGGCTGGGCAGTCATTGCTTTCAAAACAAACAACCCCGGTGCCTGGCTCTTCCACTGTCACATTGCGTGGCACATCTCTCAGGGATTCTCGGTGCAGTTTCTTGAGCAGGAAGATGCTATTCCACGCCAGGTAGACCTCTCCCAAGTTTCAGGTCAGTGTCGGCAGTGGGATGCGTATTATCCGTCTAAGGATCCCTATCATCAAGAGGACTCGGGCATTTAAACACGCAAGTTGAAACACGAGAATTCGTACTATGTGTACTATGTGCGTTGCAGAAGGGGGTAGAATGGGCAGGTCATATAATCGACACTAAAGCACCTCGCAGATATTATATATTATAACGTAATTTCTACTTAACATCTCTTTATCTCCTTCACACATCAGAAAATACTAATATACATTATTTTCTAGTCTTTCAATCCTCTAGCTTTCCGCTTTTCTACATGCCTTATTTCCTAACACAAACTATTACCATTTGGCACCATGTACTAGCCCTGCACAACTGAAAATAAAATCAGAATGCCTCTATAAAGAGATTACTAGATTCTATCACTTAACAAACTGTTTCCATGTCAAACTATCATCTTATAAATTTAGAAAGTGTGTGGTTTTCTTCTACGGCCGTTCTTGCCGTCAAATTTGTTGGCGGGGAATATGCTAAGCTGCTTTGCATATTTTCATCTCATATAGAGGCACATTAGCAAAATATATAGAAGCATCAAAATTGCCATCAGCTTTTACTTCTTTTATGAAAATCATCCCCAGACTAGCCTATAGTCCACAATCTATCACGGGAATTATTTTTGTCGAGGTATCTTGTATATGTGAAACCTCCGTTTTCCATAGAATAATTCCGGGTGGTCGATTGTAACTCTGCAATCCTACATTTGATTGAAATAGCTGCATTGGATTCGGAAAAAAAAAGCATTTGCCAGAACACAAGGGTAGAAGAAGAGTTGAGAGAAGAATTGTAGGAGCAGATTGACATAAGGAATCCAGAAAGTACTGCCGTTACCTCGTCGACGGTCGACGCGAAGACAGATATAACACCAAGTATTTCTTACATGGTCGAAGGCATATACCCTGACCATGAGAAGGCTAAAATCATGTCTCTGGTTCATTTGTAAACATACACTGGTCATTATGGGACGACTACTCTCAGGAAAGATATAGCTGAAGCAATTTAGTACGGTAATGCTTAATATTATAGAGATAATGTATATATTATATAGCCATGCACCTAGTAACGGTCTAAATCAGGGCTCAAACCCTCTTTTAATTGCATCATCAGCTGTGAAAGCAGGATTTAATTATCCTTTAGTGATCGACCCCCTTTTCTTCCTCTTTTCATTCGATAGTGCTTGATAGTGTTATCGACAGGAGGTATAATTCCTTCTGCACGTAACTTAGGTGCTATACGCCTGCGTCTGATTCTGCTTTGGTACACCTCTATCCTGGTGCTAGGCGGGTGTACATCTCTAATTGTAACCTTGCACCTGTGTCCAAAAAGAGGCGTAAGAATTTCTGCAGTCCAATTATGCTGGGGATCCAAATGTCCCAGAATCCCAGCCATCTCAACGGCTGGTACAATGGTCGTGTAGGTTCTGGGGGAAAGATTGCATCGTTCATAATAGTTGCTGTTTCTATCAGCTGCAGTTGTAACCTTTGAAGGAGCATATATGATTTCAATCTCATGACATAGTTGCCTGAGAAAATCGCGGCACATTTTCGGAGTGGATTTCTGTACCGTGCTGGCGTTCTTCTCGCGTATGCTGCTATAATTTGAGAACTTAAATATCTTGCTTAGTTTAAACCAAACCGTATGTCTCTCGTATTCTCTGCTTGGATAATCCACCAAATGACTAGGGGAGAGCTCTAGTACTTCCCTATCCTTAACAACTTCATAAGGCAGCATTCCGCTCAGACTGAAAGATTGCAAGGATGAGAGTTTGTGTCGAAGCTGAATCATAAGGCCAATAATGTTGTCGTTATCTAGCATATTATAACTCAACTCGATTGTACGCAAACCACTGCACAAATTCATGGTACTAACAAATGCGTTAATACTATCACTATATGAATAACGCTTGACAAAACCATGTCTTCCAGTTGAAATGCAGATATGCCTTAGCATTTGGCGATGTCGTGATCGCAAGCTGTAACAGACATCTTTAACGAATTCAGATATCGTTGAAAAGACAAATGTGTTCCGGGACCAGAAAATGGGAGACGCTTCATAGTGTATTTGCAGGTTAACGGATAACATTGAGATTCCTCTGTGCTTTGCATAACTGGATTCGTCCCATGGTACGGTAGAGAAGTTGTAGTCTTGAATAAATTCTCTCCTCCATTTAGGCCTCTCGAGCAAGACATATTCATATATGTAGTTACGGATCTCAGCTGGAAGGTCTAAAAAGCTTCTAGGACGATGGATAGGCGTGGAAGCATGGCTTGACTCCATCTTGCAGTTTTAAAATTATGAATGATTTAAAAACATAAGAAACGTTATAAGAGCATCTAGGTACACGATACTGAGTTGTTTTGGGGATAGATCAGAAATATGTCATATGAGTAGTCTACCATGTAAATCCTTTAATAATATTTTTTTTCGCATATTTATTATTATTATATTTCTTATATTGTCTATGTCGGCACTAAAAGATCTTGTTTCAGTTTCATCTTTATTTTCTTTGAAGGAATATGATATCTATGTTCAAGACGTATTTTTAACAACTTCAATATTGTAAGGCGCAGCATTGAGAAAACCTTGGCCCCTATCACCCAACTTCTCAAACTGTCTACGTTGTTAATATATTTTTATTTTGATATCTTCCAACCACACTTTTGACAAAAAAAAATAAGATTCACTGCTCTCTGCCGCCGGCCTCCACCTTCTGGCATAGGATTGAAGCCCGACCTTAGAAGAAGCTGGCTATTTAACGGGCCAATGCACAGACCTGTAACACCACCCCCAAGTGCTTGGTAAAATAGCAAATACGTATTTCTAATGTGCTCATTGACATGGCCGACTTAAGGATTGCCAAAACATTTAGTAATGCAAGGTTGCTTGAGCGTCGGTTTACTCAAATGATAGATGACTAATCTAAGATAGCTTGCCCCGCTTCTCTATTAGTCCAAGAACGCGCCTGGCAAGTGACGCGAATTTCAACGTCGCTTGTCTAACGACATTAAAGCAAACGAAATTATCTCCAGCTTTCATCGAAATACTTATTTGTATTTTTCGTGCCAATAGAATCACTATATCTCTTGTTTTAAGAAAATCCTATGGCACCGAAAACAGCTGTGCTGGAAGCAGCACTAGTCGATGCAGCACGCGAAGTCTATCGCACCGAAGGCGATAACCTGACCGTTAACAGGGTGCGCAAACATGCTGAGGAGAAGTTGAGATTGGAAGATGGATTTTTCAAGACAGATTTTTGGAAGACCAAGAGCAAAGAAATTATAAGCACTACAGCTGTACGTGTAGCACATTCATATTAAGCTGCGGTTGTCATGCTAACCCTTTTTATCGCTACTACTCTACTGCAGACTGAGCTTATGAATAACGAACAAGATGTCCCGGTGGAGGATAATGGCCAGGAATCCGTGGACATCCAGCCGAAGAAGACAACAAAAAGGCAGAAAATAGCTCCGAAAAAGATTACTTCTAAAAAGGACCGAGACAGTGTGACGAATCAGCCATCAAAACAGCCTCGCAAGAGGAAGCTCGCTCGAATGAATACGCCAATTGGAGAGGGGGGGGAGGAGGAAGGTTCCAATTGTGCAGAGAGCGGTAACAGCACTGGAGCAGAAAATCCAGAGGAAGATTATGATGGAGAGCTTAGCGACGGCCATAAGAAAGCGAAAACGAGGAACACGAATAAAAATGTCGCCGAATCGAGAGCGCGCGTGCCGTCTGTTCATAGCGACGAAGGCTTAGTTGCAGAACACTCAAAAGAGCATTTTGTCAAGCCCCATGAACTTGCCGCTGTTGGCGTCAATGCTGATGAGTCTGATGGCTCGAGCACATCTGTGCTTGCCGATACCCCTCCCCCCAAAAGAAAAGGCAAACCGTCAAAGGCAGTAGCAGGATCAACTTCCAAGACGTCAAACAGAAAACAAGCATTGGCCCCTCCTAGCTCACCAGACGAGGCAGAAATCAAGAAGCTCCAAGGACAGTTGGTCAAATGTGGTGTTCGTAAAATCTGGGGCTTCGAGTTGAAGCAGTACGGCAACGACACAAAGGCAAAGATCAGACATCTAAAGAGCATGTTGCGAGATGTTGGTATAGAAGGCCGCTTTTCTGAGTCAAGGGCCCGCGAGATTAAGGAGCGACGAGAGCTCATGGCGGACCTAGAAGAGGTACAGCAAATGAACCGGACATGGGGTCATAACGGTAATGGGCGAGCGTCACGGAGCCGGCCTGTGAAATCTTTGAAAGAGAGCGTGAATTCAAGTGAGGGGGAATACGTTGCCGGTATCGAAGAGGGAGATGCTCTAAAGGATGGGGAAGGTGGGGGTACCCGCGGTAAAATAAAAGAATCAAACGGGCTCGCTGGCGGTGAAGACGAAGAAGATGATATACCGACAGTTAAGGCTAGGAGTCGGCAATCCGCTAGACAAGACCTCGCATTTCTAGGACTAGACAGCGAGAGTGACTCTGACTAATTATTCTTCTAGAGCCAGTCATAGAGGATGATGTCGAGCCTGATATGCGGAAGTAAGTCGGCAGAGGGCAGAGTTGAAAGATGATTCATTCCCGTCTTCTATATTTTTAGCACATGTTCCTCGAACGACTTTGGTATTTTTAAGAGTTGCTCGAACGAAACGAATGAAAAAAAGCATCATTTTGCTGCGTTCATCTTCTGAGCGAACAAGCTGAAGACTGCCACAGAAGCCATAAACAAAACAGCGTTGTAGAACTGTTAAATCATTAGTCGACGCCCTCCGCTACGTAACATGCGTAGGTACTGACCGCTTTTCTAGACACTTCCCTCTCCTCATCGTCGCTTCGAGCCTCAATAAAGAGCCGACGTAAATTCGGAAAGCTGGCCTTGATACAGAAGAGAGTATTAGTAGCAATATTAAAACTTAAAAATAAGATAGACAGAGTACAAACCATTGCTGTGTATTCCCGATATTTTTGCGCAGCTTCAAAGTTGTGTCGTTTTGCTAGTAGTGATTCTATAACAAAATATACTCGTACTAACAGACTGTCTAATAGTCACGTGATACTAAATGTGGCTGGTACTAAATCGAGGGGCTTTTTTAGCGCCATCGATGCGTTTCGCCTGAGTTGTCAACCCGAACCCCCAAGATCTAGCCAAGCACCCATTTGGATGCGACTGCCGTCATCTAGTCTTTCGGTCACGAACACTGTGGCCTTCTCTATACGGATGATCATCGACCGTTAGACCCTGGATATAACAGCTACCAACACTCCTTTTCCTCACGCCTTCACCTTTTTGGCTTCCCCTTACCCCGGTACGGCTGTCCACCGCCAAATTTATTGATGCTAAACTTGCACGAGTACCGCCATCCAGACTGCAACTTGACTTCTTTTTTTTCTCTCACACGAAGAAACGCGGTGAATTAAATACACGGCTACTCAGTACTTACGCATCTTCTACCATGCAGGCAGTGAACCGCATTCGAGGCGCGTTCGCCGTGCCTCGGAAGGGCGAAACATTTGAGCTGCGAGCTGGCTTAGTCTCCCAATATGCCTATGAGCGGAAAGAGTCTATCCAAAAGACTATCATGGCTATGACACTGGGCAAAGATGTGTCAGCGTTGTTTCCTGATGTGTTGAAGAACATTGCCACGGCAGACCTCGACCAAAAGAAGCTTGTGTATTTGTACCTAATGTATGTTCCACGAGCAGTCATATCTGCTCGCATTTTTGTTTCCTTTTTGGTTGCTCTTATTTCTTCATCTGGCATCTTGAGCACTTTTTTTAACAGCCTGCCCTTTAGGAACTACGCCAAGTCTCACCCCGACCTCTGTATATTGGCCGTCAACACGTTTGTGCAAGACTCCGAAGACCCGAATCCCCTTATCCGCGCGCTGGCTATCCGGACCATGGGCTGCATCAGGGTTGACAAGATGGTCGACTACATGGAGGAACCCCTGCGCAAGACGCTTCGTGACGAATCTCCTTACGTGAGAAAGACAGCCGCCATTTGCGTAGCCAAGTTGTTTGACTTGAATCCTACCATGTGCATCGATAATGGTTTTCTGGAGACGCTGCAGGAACTCATCGGCGACCCGAACCCTATGGTAGTAGCCAATTCAGTCCAGGCACTCTCTGAGATTAGCGAGGCTGCCCCGGAGACCCGTGCGTTAGTAGTAACGCCCAACACACTGAAAAAACTACTGATGGCACTCAACGAGTGTACTGAATGGGGGCGTGTGACTATTCTGAGCACGCTGGCCAACTACCCGCCTATGGATGTCAAAGAGTCGGAACACATATGCGAGCGTGTGGCGCCGCAATTCCAGCACGTCAATCCAAGTGTCGTTCTAGCTGCCGTGAAGGTCGTGTTTATCCATATGAAGACGATCAACCCTGAGCTTGTACGGCAGTACCTCAAGAAGATGGCACCGCCATTGGGTAAGCTTTTATAACAACCTACAAAACAGTGGTAAATGGAATGTTCACTAACTTTTTTTTAGTTACCCTGGTCGCTTCAGCACCAGAAGTTCAATACGTTGCTCTCCGAAACATTGATCTTCTTTTGCAGGCGAAGCCTGACATTCTGAGTAAAGAGATGCGTGTATTTTTCTGCAAGTATAACGATCCCCCATACGTCAAGATGCAGAAACTTGAGATTATGGTGCGGATAGCCAACGATCGAAATTTCGAACAACTGCTGGCCGAACTGAAGGAGTATGCCCTCGAAGTTGATGTGGACTTTGTGCGCCGCGCCATAAAGGCGATTGGGCAAGTGGCCATCAAGATTGAGAACGCCAGTGAGAAATGCGTGAACACGCTCGTTGATCTCATGGCTGCCAAGGTCAACTATGTGGTCCAAGAGGTGGTGATTGTCATTAAGGATATCCTGCGGAAGTACCCTGGCTATGAGGGTGTTATTCGTACGGTCGTAGAGCATATTGACGAGTTGGATGAACCTAACGCTCGCGGCTCGCTAATATGGATTGTGGGCGAGTACGCGGAGAAGATTAGCAACGCGGACGAAATCCTTGCTAGCTTTGTCGACGGGTTCATGGAGGAATTCACTCAAACACAACTACAGATTCTGACTTCTGTCGTGAAGTTATTCCTCAAGAAGCCCAGCAACAACCAGGGCCTAGTGCAAAAGGTGTTGCAAATGGCTACAGTAGAGAACGACAATGCTGATATTCGCGACCGTGCTTATGTGTATTGGCGTTTACTGTCTGGAGATCTTAATGATGCAAAGGTAAGCATCACCTTTCCTTATTCATAGTCCTTCATTTGCTGCAGAAGTATTAACAACTTGAAGAATATTGTCCTATCGCAGAAACCTGCTATTACTACAACCATGACATCGCTTCCGCCAGCACTACTGGAACAGTTGCTGGCCGAACTCTCTACATTGGCGTCCGTGTACCATAAACCTCCCGAGTCGTTTGTCGGCAAGGGCCGCTTTGGTGCCGAGGCAATCCAGCGCGCAGCCATCCAAGAACAACGGCAAAACGCCGCCGAAAACCCAATTGCAGCTTCTGTGGCCGCTGCGACAGCTGCCGCAAATGGCAGCGCTGCACCGCCACAGAATAACATTGAGAACTTACTGGATATCGACTTTGACGGCGCTGCTCCAGCCTCCGCAGAACAGAACCCGACAGGTACACCAGAGCGGGGCAATAGTCCCGCGGCAGGTACAGGTCTGGGCATAGATGGTGGTACTCATCCTGTGCCTGCAGGCGGTATCGCCGACATGATGGGCTTATTTGACGCTCCAGTACCAGTTGGCCAGAACGGGTTTGGGATCGTATCACCACCACCCGGCGCTAATGACAATCCCGGGGGCTTTGGTGCACTGGATTTGAGTGGTGGAGCAGCGCCGCCGCCGCCGCCGCCGTCGCAGCAGCAAGAAGAGCAAAAGAAACCCGGTGGTAGCGAAGATCTGCTTGGTTTATTCTAAAGCGAAGCGTGAAAGCTAAATGCTGGAAAATAGTAGTTCATTTTGTTCTTATGTTGTTTCTGAAGATCAGCAGCGTTCCTTCAATGACGTAATGCTAGAGAGGGCTGCGAAAAAGGAAATCTAGAGAATAACGTGAAGCGCGAGACAATGCGAGATGGAGCAGTAGATAGAGAGGCTACCCGTTTCATTGGATCATATTTCTCAATGGTGCTCAAAATATAAGCCCCTTTCTCACTTTAATAACCGCATTTCATTGAACAAATCTCTAGCCACTTGCCCACTACCGTCCCTTCCAGCGCTCTTTCCAGCCGCCTTTTTCAAATAACCATATGGCTTCAATCGCATAGGCACGGCTACCGCGGTGACCCCGACCTTCTTCAACAGCTGCAGCCTCTTGAAGCGTATCAAGGACGCGACCTTCCTGGATGCAGCGCCACAAGCCTTGGGCTATTGCAGCACGGGGATCTTTATCGATATCAGCACCAGCCTGGCCCCACTCACCGCGGCCGAGACGGTATAGCATGCGTCCAAGCGTCTGAAAGGCGACGCATCGCTGAGCTGGCACAGCGCTGCGGGCCAGCCGAGCAAGTTCGGCCACGGTATAGCCTGCGGCTTCGGGAGCTTCGCCATGGTGGTGTAGGCCTTTTGAAACAGGAATGATACGAGAGGCGCGAGGCGAGACAAGACGTCCTCGGAAATCGAAGCGTAGCTGGGATACAGCAACAGTCGCCTGGCCGGGGTAGTAGGGCGATTCTCGGTCAGCGGGCGAGTCGGTTGTAGGCAAGGGAGCCATCCAAGCGAGACGGGCGGGATCAGCGGGCAAATTTGGAAAGTATTTGGAGTGAAGATTTTGGAGAAAGTTTGGGTCAGCAGGGTCGAGATCAGGTATTGTTGGCTTCTGTGGGAAATGCATCGAAGCAGAGTGTGAGTGTAGGGTAGTGGTGTGGTCGTGGTCTTGGTTGTTGTTACCTAGAATGTGCTCGTGGCTGTGAGTAGAGTCGGTGGCCCCGCTTCGAATAGCAGCTTCTGGAGTAGTCAAGGGAAAGAGGTCTGTAGCAGAACGCGCCTCTAGGAGCAATGCATCGCCATCTCTCACAGCTTGGGCAATGTCCTTTGTTGGCTGCTCAGCAAAACTAACAGATTTCTTTCCTAGCACATTTTTCTTAATGTCTTGGTCCTTTTCTCTCATGCCTTGGTCTTCAGACCCTGTGTCTTTAATGTTTATTTCCGGTGGTCGTGACAAAATCGCCTCACCCGGCCCGCTTGGCAAAGGCCCGTTGCTGTCATCTAGGTTGGCTCGACGCAGAAGAATTTGAAGCAGAGCAGGATCGAGATTTGTCATCAGCTCCTTGCGTGCCTCAGCGATCTCGCTAGCGCCCATGTTTTGAATACGCTGGCGATTCTCGTAATCGATGGTTGATCTTTCAGTACCTTTAACCGTAGCTGCCTTTGTTTCCGTGTCTGTTGCTATCTTTCTCTGTCGTGCTGCGTTTGTGGCAAACCGGCTTCTCATTTTCGGTAGTGGGAAGCCGGAAATGGGAGACTTGAGTGACGGAAAGCTAGGCGGCCGTACTGTACCTACCTCCTTCTCCTGCACATCGAGAACATGAAGTTGGGGGGGCATAGTAGAGTAAGGAGAGTGCAGAATAGAGATGAGTGTTTTTGACGTTGAAAAAATAACTGGTAGTCGTTGAATGACAAATTCATTATTTTCTTGTTTCAATTTAAGGTTGTGGCTGGTAAACACTGAGCCACAGCTATATTGCATTAGCGTCGATCCGCAGCCCCATCAAACGAACGAGAAACTTCCTCCTATCGTCCCAAGTTAGGGGAATGAGGGGGGAATAGTAGCCAATCAGCGACTAGGGGACCACTTTGTGTTCCATCCTGATGCGAGTTACCTTTTTGTGACCTTTCACATCGGGATAACATATTTTCTTATATTGCGTACTGTGTATTTAACTGCTATCTTCAAGGCGAATTAAATTATTATAGGCATTTATTTTCGTACGTAGTACGTAGTAATACAATGTAGATTATTACTGAACGAATGAACGAGTACGACACATCTAGAGCAATTCTTTCCGTCAGATCCAGCTGTCACTATTAGTTAGGCGGTCGTCTGACTAAGTTTGCAAGCACAGTTATATGCAGTTTCTATTAGAAACTTGTTGCTTAATAATCCCCACAAATTATTTTCCGAAGATTTTTTATCTACGTAAGGTATACGAGTGAGCCAGCGCAAATTGTCTTCCTGAGGGCGAAGTATTTTAATAAAAGATCGTAGTGTACTCGCACAATAGAAGCTTGCACAGATAATTCCGGAAACATAACCCCTGCCTGCACCTGCCGCACGCTTGCACAGACGTGGTTGGCATGGGTCCACTCGGCGGGTAAGGGATGTCTGCACCTGTGACTCCGTACATACTCCGTACATAATAATAGTAGTAGCACATGAAAGTCACGGGTATAGGTACATGGACTCACGTACATAGTACTACTAATACATGTACATAGCACTCGTATTTCCCCACGCTGGTTGCTGGCAAAAGCGGATAAGAAAAAAAGCAAAAGAAGCACACGTCTGTTCCGCACTTGTGCGATACGGAAGTACAAGTACTAGTAGTATCGCAAATTATACGCACTATGTTATTTATTTATTTACGCTGCCCCCATATATTACAAGTTTTTCTCGAAATATTATTAAGTACCAGAATTCGTACTACGAGTACACTGCGTACAAGTAACTCGTTCAATCCTATGCCCTATTACTCACACCCCCCTTTAAAAAGTTGCTCATACGCCTCCCCATGTACATAGTATTACAAGTGCGTCGTATTCATCCCCCTCCTTCGTGCCCTGCGGCGTTAGTCAACAACTGTGCAGGTTGTGCTCGGCTCTGGCCTTGTGCTTTTACAGACTGTGTTGTCTCCGATACCAATTTGCCATTGCCCCATTGACTTTCTTTTCCTAAAGTGCTCGCAGACCCTTGACCTCTCACTCCCGCGGTCCAGCTGCCTTCTTGCTCTACGACTACTGCGTATGTCTCTCCCCATTGCCTGTGGCTTGGTCGGCCTGCTGGCTGGACTTGGTGCTCGTTCCTCTCGTGTCCTTGTGGATTCTTTCTCTGTCCCTTGAACTTGGCCGCCCCGATTTTCTTCTTACTTGTCATGCTTGCCCGTCCTCCTTCGTGACTTGGGCTTGTTCCCATTCCCATTTCCGTTCCTCCCCCCAGCTCGTTTGTTCCTTTTTCTACACCGTGCTCACACTCTTTCGTCCTCTCGCTCGCTCCGCTGCTAGAGCCCATTTCTGTGTCTCGTCTTCATAATACTAATAATAAAAAATGATGCTGTCCCCACGCTGCCCTCCTTAAACCGCCCCCTTTCCACCTCTACTTTAATTTCCCTTCTCCCTCATTTTCTTTCCACGCTTCTTTTCCAAACAATTATCACCACTTTTTCCTCCACCAACAACCTCCACACAATCGCAGCATTTTCCCGCTTCTAGCACTTCTCCCATCAAATCGCAACCATTTTACCATCGCTGTTATCGTAAAAACGATACCAGTCTATTACTTTACTTTTAGTGCTTCGCATTCTCTTCTTCAAAATTTCTTTTCTTTGCTCTACCCTCCAGAAATCGACGCTCGATTTTTTGTTCTTCTGTTCCATGCGTGGATGCGTCGCCCAAAAACAACTTTAGATTTTCAGTCGACTTTCACCCTCTTCGGTGCTACTACGCTTACGTTTGCCTGCTCCTCATTTAAGTAACGTAAAACCAAACTACACTACGGTTCACGCCTGTAACTCGGACTGCCGCGAGGGAAAAATTCAAGCTTTGCTGAAAGGCAAAACGAAGCAAAATTGACTAGATCAAGACAACCAATAACGCACTCTGATTGGTCCGACGACAACATCGCCAATTACTGTCATCACCACAGCTACTTCGTGTCTTATTAGCCAGTAACCTCACCTGCGGCGTACAATACTCTGTCTCTTTTAATGGCTGAATATTATGTTTCGTGCATCATTACCCGCCTTCTAGTCTAACGATTCTACGTGTTTCAAGTCCATATACATTGCTATCTTTGAGGCATCCTTTGGAATCTGATTTTTATTGTGGACTTTTTTTTTTCTGTTTGTCTTCTTTCGACGTTATTCGCCATTTTGTCCCCCCCCCCTCCCCCTATTATTCGCCATTCACCATCCCAAACACTTTTTACTACCTTTACTCTCCATACCAGCCATCGCTTTGGCTGGTAACATCATGGCCAGTCTGGACCGTGATGTGGAGATGACCAATTGCAACTACAGCTCCTCTCCTGAGCTGTCCTCTTTACCTTCCGACTCCCCATCTGAACCAGGCTCGCCGACTCGTATGGACCAGCGACAGGCGAACATCGGCCACAAAAACGACGAGATCATTGTCGACTCAAGCTCTACTCCACGATATTCACTACAACATTTGCAACCTCAACCAAAATTGCCCTTCTCTGCGACCGAGAGCGTTACTTTAACCAAGAAAGGCCAACCGCGCAAAAAGCCTGGTAGGAAGCCTGGTACTGGAGTGAAACCAGCCACTGATAGTGTGGCATCCTCTCCGGCCACCGCCACTGCTGCTGCCACGGTCGTCGCAGTGATGCCTGGCACAGAGGCTCCCAAGGCAAAGCGCCAACGAAAACCAAGAGACCCAAACGCACCGCCTGTTCAGCGAAAGAAGCGGGCAACAGCATCGCTGCCTGCTGCGCCAGAGACTGACACACAGCGGTCTCTCTCATCCGCCCAGTTCCAGCCCAAAATAGAGCTGACATCCATGCGGATGGATCTTGATACTCCTCGGATGGTATCATCATCTTCGGTTCCGACTGCTCCTGTCCGCACACCACCTTTAACCCAAGCCCAGCCCTCTCGGCAACCTCTTCGACAGCACGTGAGGGAGCCTCCCCTAGAAAGAATTCAGAAGCGCGAAACCAAGCCGAGTTCCATGCAGAGCATTTTGAATCCTGACGATTCTCCCATCCTTTCGAAAGTACCTGCAGTCTCAGCCCCGACGGCCATAACGCCTGGACGCAGCAGCCAGAAGCATGAACCAGCTCGCTTTTCTTACGACCCCGTGCGCGAAACGATAATTTCGCGTGATCCGTACGGTACAACCGCATTAGCGTCACCGCGTGGTGTGTCGCAATTGTCGAACCGAGCGAGCGAGTCACCTTCCATTGCCAGTCTCATTGATCCTCCTGCGGCAATTGGTTCACCAACAGCAGTCGCCGCCCCTAGTACACACCACCACATATCGCCGCCTCCGTTTAGTTCACCGTCTGCTACAATTCCAGTCGTCAGCACTGCTTCGTCTCACTATCACGACAATACCCCATCTCTTCCCCCATCGCCTTCTCCCTCCCCCGCTGTGCGCAGTAGTATTCCGTCGACCTCTTCACATCGATCGCAAGCCCAACAGCCGCCCTCATCATTAAAACCACCACCACCCGCCCCGCGGATAAAGGCTTCTACACAATCGTCATTAGCCCTAGAAACGGCCGCAAACCCAGTTTCTACATCGTCATTAGCACAGACGAATGAGCCTTCCGTATTGTCTTCGACAACTCCTATTCCAATTTCAGCAAAGCCGACCTCGACATTAGCTAAATCTGCCGCTTCCAAAAATGATACCAATGGTCAGAAGCTCCATAGTAGAGCGCCGCCACCGCCACCGCCAGTCCCTACGATTGCCAAATCGTCGTCTGCTAAGAGCACTGCAGCTAAAGCTTCTGTGTCAAAATCATCGACTTCCAAAGCTGCTGCTGCTGCTGCTGCTGCGACTACGAAGCCCGCAACTGAACAAGGAGTTACAGACACTCGAGATAAAGGCACAAGTGCTAATGGTACGACTCTACTTGCAAAATCCGAGTCTTCAACGCCTCATATCAAGAAGTTCTCGTCAATTCTCCAACAAGAACGAGGCTCGAAACAAAATAAAACAAGTGCGAGTGCGGCGTCCTCTCCAAGGATGTCTGGAGTGAAAGACAATGCTACACCCCAGTCCATAGTAACAGATTCTCTGTCTCTATCTGGCAATGCTAGCACAAATGGAGAACCAGAACGCTCGATTTTAGACTTTGGCAAAGCTCGCCCAGGAGAGGAGATGCAGGCGCCTTCGATCATTCTACACATCCCCCTCGTGCAAGGTGAGAGCAACAAGTACGTGAACTTTATGCGCATGGCAGAGGATCGCTATGGATGGGATGCACTACACCCGCGTCTTGCGGCCCATCGTGATCGAAAAGCGCGCATTGCAGCTGCGTCGGCTGCTTTGGAGAGGAATTGGTCTGGTCGCGAATCTGGGGACGAAATGACCGACGACATGCAATCTGGCGACGAAGGAAGCAATGATGAGAACGGAGTCATTGGTGAAAACAGAATCAACGGCGCTAGTCCTGACGGCGCTCCTGCGAAAGTAGCTCGAAAGAAGCGCATCTTCAAGGAAGATGAGTATGACAAGGATGACGACTTTGTCGATGATTCTGAAATGTTGTGGGAGGAGAAAGCGGCAGCCAGTCGCGACGGTTTTTTTGTCTACTCTGGGCCTTTGGTGCCCGAGGAGGACAAACTAGATGAAGAGTGGGTGTTTTTTTTGTGCTCTCCCCTGTTTTTAATATATTCTGGTTCATCCAATACTAAACAGTTCACTACAGGTCTGCACCTACGACAAAACGGGGACGCGCCAATCGTACCAGTCGCACTGGGACCAGCAAGACGACGAGTGCACGCGCCTCAGGTGCCAAAGGCCAGTCAACGGCACGCAGCACAACGACGGCCCGAAAGCCAAGGGCAACGAAGCAGGAGAAAGAGCAGCGGGAGCGTGACAAGGCAGAGAACGGGAAACCCAACCAGACAGCAGTAACCAAGTCGATGACTAACGGCACCACAAATGACATTGCAGCTGCGATACTGCCTTCGAGCATGGAAATCGATGGATAGGACAGCACCTCGATTGTTTTTACTTTTCTTTCCCAATTTATAACGTAAATCGTGTTTGTTCTTCTACATTGCGATTGTCTGAACCAAGATGCAACTCCTCATGTTATTTTATGAAGCTATACAGTATTTTTATTGGCTGGAGGCTGGAGTTCTGTTGTGGCTCTCCGCTACCATTTCATCTGTGTACCTTGTTTCTGCTTGCTATTTTGACCCTAAATTCCTGGTCACAACAATTATTCTTTGTTTTTTCCTTTTCCTTCTCGATTTAGATTACTTTCGCGGTGGGTGTTCTTAGTGGTATAAGGGGCACTATTTGTCAAGTCTTTTCAAGTAGGCGTGTCTGGGAGCATTGCAAGGGTTTATCTTAGTTAGGACCACTCCTGTTGTATTATTTTAGCTCTTGGGAGCAGATCATTATGTGAGCCAAACAGGAAGGACATGAAGAGAAGATGAAGGAAAGATCAATAAAAACATGGGCGCTGCATGATCTCCAATAGTCGAAAGAACAGCCACTATGTAATGAGCGAGTCTCAAGATGCACGGGAGTTCCCTTGCGTAGAAGAGCATAGTCTCACCGACTCGCCCTTGAAGGCCAGGAGAAACTGCGCTACGTCATATAGGCAGTTCAGTGACTTGGCTAGCAAGCACTCGTACTCGTACTTGCACAGCTTACATGCGACATAGTGCCTTGTGGCGACAAAGAAGAGGGACAGAACGGAAAAAACAACAAATGGAAGCTTTCTTTCTTCTCAAGCTCCACCCTATCAACGATAAAGCCGAAGACCCATTCCAATCCTTTCGTGAACAGCGTTGGTTTGCTTTTGCTTGTCTCACAGCCGTAATCTGGCTCTTTACCAGCGGAACTAGAAGGGAAGGAAAAGGATTAACTTTAGTTGTCAAAATAAAATGCGAAACACAAAATGCAAAATGCAATAGGCGAAAGGCAAAAAGCAAGAAAGGCAGCGCAAAAGAGATGGCAGACTAATGCGAAGGGGTTGCATCATCGACGATAAGGGAGAAAAAGGATCCAGATCAGGTTGTGCGAAGCCCCTACGAACCATTTTCCAACTAAAGCTGAAAAGGTGAAGGACGAAGACCTATTGTGTACGGAGCATTGACAAGATCACTAAACCCTTAGTATTTATCTTTTCTCTAGAGTGCAGCACTGCCTCGTTATGCCAGCTTCTACTCTGCCTCTGAAGGACCATTTCTTTGCTGCCTGTAAAGCTATTTTCAAGCGATGTTTATACTAGTGTACTCTATTAGCGACGTATTGCATATTCCACTCATGATGGGAAACGTCACTGTTTTGTGGCAGAGTAACCACTAGCATCTTCAGCGGCGACCCCGCTTAAGGGAGACAAATCAGCGGGAAGAGGAGAGGGGTTTCAGCGGGTCAGCTATTACATAGTACACCATAAAGTCAAATGGGGAAGGAATAGTCATCAGTTATTCTGCAAAAGGTCTGTTTTATTTCCTCCACAGCCAAGGCGTCGGAAACTATAAACAGGATAAGAAGAAAGAGTAGAAAAGAAAAAGAAAAAGACACATCGAAATACGAAAGTACACCATACAACAAAAAAAGAACACAAAGATTCCAACCGATGTTTCCCGAATCGCGTTTAGCTTCATTACTCCAACAAACCTTCTTCCGCATCATAATTCCTCTTCTCTTGCTCCACATCTTTGCCTTTTCAGGTCTCCATTCCTCTGATAATCCTACGAGTACCTTTTCTTTCTCTTCTTTCATATCTTTTTTCTCTTTTCCTTTTGTCTAAGGAGAAAGGTAGCTTTGCCTCCGTCTTTCTTCCTACGACAGGAACTTCCAACTGCTGATCCTCTACCTCGATCGCGCACTCTTCCCTCAACTTTATGGGTAGCAAAACGATAGGCCTCTACGTCACGATCCGATCGAGCTCCGGTTGCCCTTCTAGTTGCGGATACAGCCATATATTATTTTCATCCGACTCCTATTCTAGATTTTCTTCAGTTGCAGACATGTTGCAATAGATTAGCTATCGTTTTCCACCCTTGTCATCGTTCTCTGTCGCCACCCCGCCTCTCGTATATCTTACTGGTCACCAAAAACATACGTTCTCAGCCGAGGGCTATTGAATTGTTCATCCCTTGCTCCATCTTTATCCAAATCACTGCTCAATGATGGTTTCATCCTCTCCAGCGGTCGTCCGCGGCTATAGCTCGACTACAATTCCTGTGTCTTCCGGCAGCACGGCTCCGTCTAGCAGCCAAGAACATACTGCTGGTGCCAATCCATATCTTACCTCGCAGCAACACCTTCACAATGTTGGCAGTTACAGCGCCGCCCAGAAGTTTGAAGAAGAACGCACCTTGCGCAACACCATTGCTAATGCCCGTATCGTTCCCATACCATCCAATGCAACAGCAGGCTCCTCCAGTGGAATCCACCCCAAACCACTGTCCACTGCCGATAGCAACGACTTCAGAGTGGGCAGCCACAGCAATAGCAACTACACCACCCATAACGCGACACGCGGCGAATTCGCAGGACAGCGCTCTGATGCATCTGCATCATTGGTCATGGCACCTGGCAGCAGCCACTATGTTGACGATTGGGGTGCTTCTCAGAAAGGTGTCTCAATTCTTGAGGATGACAGACCTGGCAGCTCCAGCATTGCTGGTGATGGTGGGAGTAGCATAGATGATAGTGTTGTCACTCAATTGGCTACGCGCTCCAACACACTCAAGAAGAAATCGTCGCTGCGCCGCAGCAGCAGCTTGCATCGCAGCAGCAGCCGGCGCAGTATGATCGCCGGTAGCGTGCGCAGCCTAGCCCTCCAAAGCCACAGCGATCTCGACGAGTCACACAGCGCATTTTATTGTCCGGTTCCAACCAAGGGCAGTCCAACCGACGCACTAGCAGCCCGCTTCCAATGTGAGTAAAATTTGTGGGAAGCCTTGTCTACAATTGATGATCAACAAGTGACCAGCAGTACAACAAGAACATACTGACATTAGTATCTACTTTTTTTCTTACTAGCCTGGAGAAAGATTCTCAAAGACCTCATTGCCTACCACCGTGAGATCCAAAATCATTATGAGCAACGGGCCAAATCAGTGCAAAAGTTAGCATCCTCGCTAAATTCTACTACATTACCCCCTGGGTTCGTCGTCAGCGGCGGCCTCGACGATGCCACACAAGTGTTGCGCAACTACCACAAGCTAGCTATTTCTGAAGCCAATAAGGCTCGCGAGATCGAAGACGACGTCATCCTGGCCCTCACCGGTCTACGAAGCGACTTAAATCAGAAGATCAAGGAGATCAAGAACATATCGGGTGACTTCCGCAATTCAGTTGACAAAGAAATGGATATAACGAAGAAGGCTGTCAAGAATTTGCAAGATGTCCTTGGCCAGACAGAGGTGGACTCATCCTTGACAACAGGCCGTCAGGACCCATACCTCTTGCGTTTGGCTGTTGACCGCCAGCTCGAGCGCCAGTTGATGGAGGAAAATTACCTGCACCAGGCTTACCTGAATCTTGAAAAGTCGGGTCGCGAATTAGAGTCCATCGTCGTAGGCGAGATCCAGAAGTCCTACAATGCCTATGCGAGCATCTTGAAACGCGAGGCCGGTGCCGCCTGGGCTGCAGTCGAAGAACTACGAAAGGGTCCGGTAGCTATGACCAAGGATTATGAGTGGGCATCATTTATCCGCAATAGTGACCAGTTTGTGGACCCAGAGGCGCCTATCCGTTCGTTCCAACAGATCCACTACCCAGGCCAGAGTCATGAAGCTTGTCAAGAGATGAGAGCAGGGCTTCTAGAGCGGAAGAGCAAGTACCTCAAAAGCTACACAGCTGGGTGGTATGTGCTTTCGCCGACTCATTTACACGAGTTTAAGTCAGCAGATAAAATGCAAGCACCTGTCATGTCGCTGTACCTCCCTGAACAAAAGCTCGGATCACACTCAACCGAACTGGCCAAGTCAAGCAAGTTTGTACTTAAAGGACGACAAACGGGATCTATGCACCGAGGCCACACATGGGTCTTCCGTGCTGAGAGCTATGACACCATGATGGCTTGGTATGAGGACATTCGTGCTATGATGGAGAGGACACCCCATGAACGGAGTGAATCCTATGCTCAGCAGGCGTCACGCAGCGGCCAGCGTCATGCTAGAAGCGCCAGCCGGACATCACAGCATACTTTCAGCAGTGACGGCTACGTTAATGAGGATGATGACGATGAGCCGTTTGCCATCAATACACAGGTGGCCCGAATGACTAGTGGGAGCGGTGGTGACGCGGAAAACTCCATCCAGAGAACAGTACCAGAAAGCTATGCGCCTCCAAACTTTAGAGACGGTACTTCTACCAGGGGTGAAGTTGTTACATCCGGAGCATATCAACAACAGCAGCAACAACAGCAACAACAACAGCAATTTTTATTAGCATCTAGCACCGTCATCCGGCGTCCACCAGCAGCTGGCAGGTTTCCTTCAGACTTGCAAGTGAACGCAAAACGTGGTCTGGAGTTGCAGGCAGCTGGAGCAATCCCGCTGTCACCAGCTACCGGTACAGGCTCCGATGGGTCCATTAGAGGCGGATCAGAATGTGCTTCAGGGACAGAAGCTGCAGAAGCCAAACAACATCCAAACAGTCAAGCAGGTCCAGGCTTGAACAATTATGGCTATGCACAACAAGAATTAGTAACACAGCCACAGATGCAGCCACAACACACAAAAGAGTCTGCCTACACAATGAATGAATACCCTGACAACCCGAGTATGGTCACATCGCCGCCTCAACAGCAGGCATCATTATCTACATATATGTCACAAGAGATTGATCAGGGATGCCAAGGGACACCCATGACGCTTCCCACTAAACTCCTTCACATATCAGGTCCCGAGACTACTTCGGCCCCGAGACAGTCTCAGGGTGCTACTGCTTCTGTGGAGCCCGATGTGGCAACACAGACGAGCAGTATAGGCACATATACTACGTATCCCGAGCCTACTGCTAATCACGCTCTTTCACCTAGCGACACTACTCATGTTATCCCTCCTGCTCTTTCCACTTCTGCTACTGCTATTTCACAAGGTAATGAGGCTGGTGTACGTCTAGAAAGCGAGTCCTCGCCTAGCTTTCATATCCCTGGAGGCTTTCCGCGGAGTACAACAATGGAGCTAAACTAAAACAATTGAAAATAAACAGAAAATACAATTTAAAACCAAGGTACTTTTTTCCAATGTTTGTTGGCCTTCCTTCGTTCCCGTTGATATTTTAATATTTTGAATTTTGTGAAGTGGTGTTTTATCAATGCCTCTTTTCGTATGTGGACAGCGTGACATATTGTTCATGTTCTTTTTACCATCATCCAATTAGAGCATATTTTATAGAACCTGCTTGCACAGAATGCGGTCAGTGTATGACAATAGGTTGGCTGTTTTCAAGCCTGCACGAAGGACGAGGTCATGCAGTACAAAAATATTTAGTCTATTAAAGGATCATATGCGTCAGATAATATACGGGAGTACGGCTGTGTGTGGTCACAGGAGCAGGGCTCGGCATTCTTCTACCTCGTATTCAAAAAACGAAATAATATAATTAATATACGAATACCTAGCAGGGCCATAAAAGCTGTGCTTACGAATCTACACGTGAAGGAATACTATGGCTGGTTCTCGAACCTGCTGGTAAGACCTAGTTCACCCAATCATGTAGTAGGATGCGGAGGGGGGTGAGAGAAAGGAATTTGCCGGGTCTTGGGGATTTCCGAAAAGGTTGCAAAGGCTTATTTTTCTTTATGCCACTGTTGGTCGTTTTTATGGCGTCCCATGCGGTGTAAGTTGATCTATCATTTTACCTGCTTCTGCACTGGATAAGGACAGAGTAGTTCCTCCATAGAAATGGTACTTTCACGCCGGAGATGATGTTGATTTGTGTAGTACAACCTTTTCTTTTTTTACTCTTCGGCCACTCTGCATTTTACGCCTTACATAATTCGAGCAGAGGACCACTCCCGTGACGATTACTACATAAAGTGACAAAATATGGATTAGATTCACAATCCGCTAGTACACTCTTCATTGACATATTTACTATAAACACATTGCTATGATAGGAAGAGACAAGATATGTAAGTAAATTTTGTTTCATTTTCCAGCTTTTATAATACTCAATAGGTAACAAAAATGACAAAATAAATACGTTAGATGTTTTACACTATGAAGATGTAGAGATTTTTGACGTAAGTTTACCTCTGTATTCATAAAATAGCGGCCAACATGCTAATATGGGTAGAACACATACACAGTAATTTAAAATAGGGTTTCCACTTGAGCCTACGTCTTGCGTCTACAAGAAACTTCGTATTCATCACCGGTTGTAGCATACCTACACGCACGTAGAAGGTAATAAATAAAATTCTTGGGAGAAGGACGACTTACTTAATCAGGAAGAAATACATCACCTATTATAGCAGAGATAAAATGCACGTTTCTAGAGAGTTCTGACTAAGCGTGCACTACTACAAGATTATATATAAGCCAATCACCGAGTAATACAGATTCCAAAGCCTCTACATTGGAACTGGATATACGGCAGTAGCCGTAATGAGTGTGGCAAAGATAACAATGATACTGGCTTCGGGCATCAAGCCGTATTATCAGAGTATTCCATTTTTGTTCAAGGTTTTTATCTTCGCCGCACCGAGGATTGCATTTGCTGCTAAGATTCTTATGCCTGACCCATCTCGCATCATCCCTAACGCCTTGAGCCAATCAACATGTACATACTTCATCTTACCCTTGGTTGTTCATGGATACTATAGAGTAAAATCCGAGGAAGTACAGCGTTAGAAAGAATACGGAGTTCTTGGTAGATAAACATAGAAGCATCTCATGCGTATTGGTTACAAGACCAGGTATACACAAATTTCATGAAAAAAGGAAAAAAAAGGTTCAGCGATCTTGGCCTGTGGGACAATGGCTGCATCCTCATTCCTCAAACCATGCCTTTTTAGGTTGCATCCCAATATACCGCACTCCGAGAAAGCCACGATAAGACCAATGCAGCTTCATTCCGGGACCCCATATTTCTTGATTTTCTGTGTAATCATTTATTCCTTCCTCGCTTTTCCATTAAGAACCGGCCCCCTCCATTTCGGTGTTACTTTTGATGGTTGTCCGGTGCCTATGGGGCAACTGAAGTTCCAACGTTTTTAATGCCTGTAAATCCTAGACGTCTTCGTATTCTGTTCGTACTTGTTATTCATGTTGCGGATGCGTATACGCAGTAAGCCTCTGTGTGACTTTGTCGGTCGCCCTCACTCTACCCCCCCTGCACAATACGAACCTGATTAATGGGGGCTTTTCCGGCTTATCTTTCAAAACAGCGAGTATCACGGCTTCGCGTTCTGACCGGTCCTTGCTCCCTCTTCTACCGATCCTCTCATGGGGCTTAGCTTGGTTTCTTACTCCAAACCATGTTTCTTTTATTCTATTTGAGGATATCATATAGTGTGACAGTAACAGTTCTTCTCCCTCTGTTATGGGATACATATCTAGCTCCTTCTCCCCCTTCTAAAGTCTACAGCCCCTCTCCTGCTCTATTCTCCTATCCTGCTTTCTCTCAAATAGATGTATGTACAGAACCATTTGAGTGTACATTGGAATATTCATACGTCCTGTCTATGGGAATGAAACATTCTCATCTATTTTACTTTCAGGTTGTCAGAACGCCTAGAAGACAAACAAAAAACGAAGACGATGGCGACAGGAGACAGACGACGGGTCATGCAAATTTCAGACGGCACTGATCGGGGTGATGAGGAGTTCCGGCAGGTTACAGAGGCGATGAAGAAAGCGGCCGAAGCGATGATTGCGGCAACCGACTCGTTTCGTCACCAGTATAATCAAAATGAGACGACCACGGACATGCTTCTAGGTCGAAACAAAGATAACCGCTGGAACCTAAATCAAGACAGTGGATTCCGGGTTGAGAGCAGTGACGGTGATGTCAGCAACAGCAGTAATAGCAACAACAACATCAACGATGATGATATTAGTGATGTCAAAGGCTATCACCATGAACGAGATCGAGTTCGCGAAAATGACAACATCAGAAAGCGCAGCAGTAACAAAAAGAGCCAAAACGTCGTTCTCCAACAAGGGGACATAACAATCACTGAGAAACATGACCAGTCGTCCAAACAGAGGTACTCCTCCATGGCAGTGGATGATATCGCAATTGTGCGCCCGATGTCTGTAACGACGGCATCTAGAAAAAGCACAGGCGGAAGCGACAGCAACGGACGAACTGCAACAACAGCCATGCCAACAAAGTCATCGACAACGTCGCGCAACCCGTATCTTGTATACCGGGCAACCCGGACAAACTCTCGGTCCCCACCAGCCACACCCATACCAATGCAGACGAATATCCCTACTCATATTCCCATGGTGGATTTATTTTCGAAGTCGGGAGAGGGAAACTATGGCCACGAAGAAGTTGAAAATACGCCGACTTTTAACATGCCACATGCTGTCGCTGCTTCTCCAAGTGTGAAGGAAGATGTCAGAGACAAGAGACGAGATGATGTGGCCGTTCGTATGTCCATGTCCAAGTTAGGCACCACTGAGGCCCCCTCTGCAGCTTATATTCCACCATATACACCCCATAATGACAGCAATATCAGCAATAACAGCAATAACAGCAATACGCGATTTTCGACGTCGACATTTCAGGATGCCGCGACTGTCCGTGGCTCCCACGATATGCGGCGACACTCCCAGGTGCCATCTGTCCCCTTTCCGCTACCTTTTGCACTTTCAACATTATCACCGGCCCCAGCATCCTCTCCACATCATGTCGACCTTGTGGAGGCAGCTTTACGGCTCAAACATACCTTCTCGTACCCAGGAGGGAGCGAAGAAGAACCTATTGGTGCAAGCGATGAGAAACGAAGAAGTAAACTACGAGAGTCAGTGGGGACGCAGGCCACACTGGGCGGCGGGTTTGAGCCAGAACCGGACCCAGTTCTCCATATTGGACGGTACACGTACATCCGCTCAGATGCTGAAGCTTTTTTTGCATACGGCAGTGGCGGCTTTATACCACGTGAAATTAGACCGCCGACACTCCTACCACCGGCACCAGCCAAGAAGAAGAGCTTGGGGCCCTATGGCTTCTCTCTTATGCATGAGACGCTATTCGTTCTCATCATCTGCCTCGCACAGGTGCTCATGTTGGCGGGCATTGCACAGGCTCTGGTGCCAGCGCAAATCATGGGCCAATCGTTTCCAGACACCGAGATTGGCGACCTCGCGTGGTACTCAGCAGCATACAGCTTGACATCTGGCACGTTTGTGCTTCCAGCAGGGAGGTTGGGAGACTTATTCGGATACAAGCTCATCTTTATTATTGGCTTTGGCTGGTTTGCTGCCTGGAGTCTCATTGCCGGCTTCGCACCTTACGTCCAACAAGCCGGCGCCGGTGGCACCATCTTCTTTATCATCAGTCGTGCGCTGCAAGGTATTGGTCCAGCCATTCTCGTACCCAACGGCCAGGCAATGCTTGGCCGCGCTTATCCACCTGGGCCGCGCAAGAATTTGGTCATGTGTTTATTTGGCGCAGCGGCACCTGTCGGCTTCGTGTCTGGTGCTGTCATGTCATCGCTCTTCGCACAGAAAACATCTTGGCCCTGGGCATTTTGGTCGCTTGCAGTTGTGTGTGTAGTATTGGGTGTGCTCAGCATCCCCGTTCTGCCCCGGGATACACCACCACGGCCACCTACAAGACACGACGAAGAAAATGAAGATGAGGGTGTGGAGGTGGAGGTGGAAATGGTAGAGGAGGATGACCCGGTAACATCGAAAGAACGAGGTGAACAGAAGACGAGAAGGCACCAGGTGAAGCGCGTAAAGTCACAGCAACACCAGAATATGAAGAAAAGCACAGTACCAGCTAAAGAAAGCCTGTGGGTACGCATGGACGCTGTTGGCATGTTGCTGGGCGTCAGCGGGCTTGTGCTTCTCAACTTTGCCTTTAACCAGGCACCGATTGTCGGATGGACAACGCCCTATACCTACTTCTTGCTGATCATTGGAGTTGTGTTTCTGGTCACCTTTGCCCACGTCGAAACGATGCAGGCACGGTATCCGCTGGTGCCATTTGCGGCTATGTCTGCAACAACCAACTTTGTGCTTGGCTGCACGGCTACCGGCTGGGGCTGTTTCTCTGTCTGGGTCTACTATGCCATATGCACGATTGAGAATGGCGACCGCCACTGGTCACCTCTACTCACGAGCGCCGCTTTTGCACCTGCACCTATCAGCGGCCTGTTGGCGAGCCTGCTGACCGGTTTCCTCTTCAGCCGCCACCTACGTCCTCACTGGGTCATGCTCATCAGTATGGCCGCATTTTTCGTAGGTAGCCTGCTTTTTGCCACGGCGCCCCGTCACCAGACCATTTATTGGTTCAATTGCTTTTTTGGTATCCTCATCATGCCCTTTGGTATGGACATGAGCAACCCAGCCGCCATCATTCTGCTAAGCAACAGCGTCGGTCATGAAAATCAGGGCATCGCAGCCAGCCTTGTCGTCACATTTGTCAACTATGCCATCTCCCTTGCCCTTGGTATTGCAGGTTCCGTTGAGGTTGGCGGCCGAAACGGAGCCAGCAAAGCCGCAGACGCGGCCGAGCAGTTATTCCGTGGATACCGTGCCGCCCAGTACTTTGGCCTCGGCCTCGGTGCTTTAGGAATACTTCTGGCTTCGGCCTTTTTGTTCCAACAGTTTTGGCATGAGCGGTCGGTGAGGCGGCTGGAGCAGCCGAGGTCTCGTCCTGGAGAATTTTGAAGGGGAAAACATATAAAGAGACGGGGATAAAAAAAGGGGAAGAGGGAAATAAGAAATAACATAAAACTGCTAGAGAACTGGTGAGCTGCGTTACTGTCGTATCCTACCTTGCTATTTTTTGCAATTATCCTTATTTTCATAGTGTCTTGCTAGCCGTAGTCTTCTCCTCGACTAAAGCTCTAAAACAGTTTTAAGAAATGCAAGCTTTTCATTTATGTTACACAAATATGTGCCATAGGTCACAAATAATAGAATATAAAGCCCCGGAATTCAAAGAACAGAAAGAAAGCAAATAATAACCTAACCATCCAAACGCCCAAACTGTCTTCCTCCCCCCCCATGCTTCATGTAAATTTTTGAGCGGATTCCTCCCGAAAGATGACAGGGTTGCCGCAGGGTAGCCGCAAGAGCCAGAAGAAATGAACAGGAAGGGCACCATGAAAACATGTCTCTGGAGTATCAGTATCCTCCCCGGAAACTACCACGGCCTCCTCGGCCGCCACCCCGGCCACCAGAGAATCCTCGGCTACCGCCAGGACCACCGCGACCTCCTCGGAAACCACCACCGCCACTGAAACCACCCCCACCGCGACCACCACCCCGGAATCCGCCGGGACCACCCCGGCCACGGGGTGCACCCCGGCCCCGGCCGCCAAAGCCACCACGACCGGCACCAGCACCGCCGGGCTTGCGCACCTTCTTTACTTCCGTGCCTGGTGGCGGTTTGGGCTTGGGCATAAAGCGCTCAAACGGCAGAAGCTTGTCGCTGGAGAGATAGAAACGGTCACCAGGCTGGAAACTAGTCGCCTGGATGCCCTCCGACGGCTTGATGGTAAAGTACACCTGGTTGATTGGACCTAAAACTTCATCCACCTTTCCCACGTTCGTTTTGTTTTCGAGGAATACAAATGCATTGAACTGCGGGATCTTGGCAGCATTGACACTCTTGCACACCATCTCGCCTTCGCATGCGTGTAGAAACGACCCCATCTCTACCACACTCGCCGGCGGACCCATATCGCGAGGAGCAAAACCACCACGGCCTAAACAATATGAAAAAAGCGAGAAATTAAGCGTCAGCAAACAAGATTCATGTCATAGACTCAGATGGTCTAGACTGAGACCTACCTCCTCCTCGGCCACCGAAGCCGCCGCGTCCACGCGGGGCGCCACCTCGAAAAGACATTTTACAGACTTTCCTCTTCTATATTTTCTTCTTCTTTAATAGATAGTAGACCTCGTCGAATATCCAGACTCCTTGAGAATGCGTTGTTATCGATGTGTTGTAAAGTCGGAAGAGAGGAAGCTGTGATGGAAGCTTTTTTTTTTCCCGTTTTTAGACCTCACTTAATTTTTTTCTTGGTGCATTTTCGTTGGTCGATGTCACAAAATTATGGAGCAATAAACAGTCAGCATTTTTTATCTTATCTATTATTATAGGTCTGAGATATCTGCGCCACAGAAGCCACAGCTCTTTATCTAGACCCCCACTCCTGAAATCTTGGTATTAAAAGCCAAGCAGTTGGCCGATAAGAAAGTGGCATCCCCTCATCTTCCTTCCTGCTGATGGTGCAAAGGAGAAATCCATAGATGATAAAGAGAAAAAAGCAGTTCAAATAAAACAAACCTTATATTACTTCCTCCGTAATTCTCACCGTCCAGCCATACAAGAGAATGTATGAGTCCTGATCGGTCAGCTTTCCCGAAGGCTTGTAGCTGAACATCCTGTCTCATCCTCAGCGCACACCGTTCTGTATTGGCGCTGCGCTAGATAGGCTACTCTGCCCGTTTTTGTCGCGGACGTGGGTCCCTATCTACTGCGTAGCATGACCATGACTTCTTAGGTGGAAAAATTAAATTACTCAGTTTGAGTTTTTTATTGTACGAGTACTCGTAGTTGTTTACAACTACCGGCGACGGGCACTCCCACTTTCTCTCCATATTCCCTGGGCTGATCGCCTTTCTAGCTGGTGTTATCTTGACCTAAGCTGTCTGCGTATGGGGTTGGTCCGGTCCACGAATAATCCAGTCAGCCTTGCCTTGCAGGCGCCCCCATTTCTTAAATCATATATGACTAGGCGCTAACCCACCACTTCCCCAAACACCACTCGTCTTTGCTTTTCCTCCTTTTCCAATATACCAACAAACACAATATCAACTTAAAGCAGCGTGGAATTACCTCAAAATGTCTGCCACTGCTAAAGAAGTTGTAAAGGAAGATGCACCTATGCAGGCAGACAACGAAGGCAGCGCTACCTCCGAACAACCCATCACCATGGAAGAGCTCGGTGTTGATGAGAAGCAACTGATCCGCAAGATGGATTTCGCATTGATTCCCCTGGTCATGGCCCTGTATATGTTTAGTTTCCTCGATCGGTGAGTGGTAGTGTAGAGTTTTGTATAGTTTCCACAGGAACACAATGGCTTATACCTCTGCGTTATCTAATAGGGTCAATATTGGAAATGCACGCCTCTATGGACTAGAGAAGGACCTTCACCTTGGAGCCAACCAATATCAGACAGCTGTATCGCTTTTGTTCGTTACTTATCTTCTCTTTGAGGTACCAAGCAACCTCGTACTCAAAAAGTTTACACCCAGCCGTTGGATTGGCTTCATTGCCACTGCCTGGGGCATAATTTCGTCACTGACCGGCCTCGTCAACTCTTACGGTGCTCTTATTGCATGTCGGCTTCTGCTGGGTGTCGTTGAGGCTGGCTTGTTTCCCGGCCTTAATGTCTATCTGACTCTCTTCTACACTCGTCGTGAACTGGCTGTCCGTGTTGGGTTTCTATTTGTCTCTGCTGCCATTGCTGGTGCCTTGGGTGGTTTGTTAGCCTTCGGCATCGGCCATATGGAAGGCATAGATGGCAAGAATGGCTGGCGTTGGATTATGATCATTGAGGGATTGCCGTCCATCGTCCTCGGCTTCATGTGCTTCTTCCTCTTGCCTAACAACCCTGAAACGGCCTATTTCCTTACAGCCGCCGAGAAAAAGGCCGTAACTCTGCGCTGGAGCGGCGAGTATGGCCGCACCGAGAGTTCCCAAAAGTTCAGCCGGACAGATATGATGAAGGCTTTCAAAGATTGGAAAGTCTGGACATTTTGTTTCGGCCAGTTTGGAGCGGATACAATGCTCTATGGTGAGGTTTCTCCTCTTGCTACGCATTTTGTTATGATATATTTACTCTGTTCTCTTTCATCTCAGTTCAGAACTAACTAGTATATAGGATACTCGACATTCTTACCTACTATTATTAAAGGTTTGGGTAACTGGACTACGGCACAAGTGCAGTTGTTGACTATCCCTTGCTATTTCCTCGGCGCGTCTACCTACATGACCATGGCCTTTCTATCAGATCGCATGCAGCGACGTGGCGTGTTCTGTGTCATCTTTGGCATTATTAGCGTAGTTGGCTATGCCATCTTAGTATCGGATACTTCGGCAGGCGTCCATTACTTTGGGTTCGTCAGGCTTGCATCCTTCGATGAATTTCTCTTCTTGCTAATATGATCTAGCTGCTTTCTTGTAGCTATGGGCCTTTATGTTATTGTTGGCCTTCCTCTCGCTTGGGTTAGTTAGTCTCGATCCCGTCGCCTTTTTTTCTTGGAAAAATACTTTCTACAGACAGAACCTAACCTAAACCCCCTCTCATACAGTTGCCTGTCCTCACGCCTCGGTATGGCAAGCGGACAACTGCAAACGGCATGCAACTTACTATGGGCAATGCGTCTGGTATCATGTCATCCTTTATCTAGTAAGGGCCACCTTTTCATTTCTCTTCCACCCTGTACGACATATTCACGACACCTGTATTGACACCATCTCCAGCGCCACCAAGGATCAGCCTCGCTATATTCGTGGTCATGCTGTGACTCTGTCCATGGTCGCTTTCGCATCGTGTGTCTATGGCTTTCTCTGGTGGGTCCTGTCAAGGGAGAATATGAAGAGAGATGCTGCAGAGAAGGCGGCAGCCGATCAAGGCCAATCTTTAGGTTCCGCCAAAGAACTAGAGGAGCTAGGAGACGAGAGCCCGCACTTCCGCTTCCTTACTTGACGACGTAAAAATGTGTTTCGAAGATAAAATATTAGCCTTATCAATATTATGTTATCACGATTAGTAATAATACCTTAATGAATGTCCCACTTTTTAACGTGTTCCCGCGCGACATTACGCGACTTCTCTCGAGAGGAAAAGGGCAAAAGAAGGGAAATTTTGAGGTGGATAAAAGCACGTTTATCTCTTGGTTCTCACTTACCACAACTGCGTTCAACCCAGCCTCATATACCGCATACACACAACCAAGATGGGTATCAAGCAGCTATTTCAAATCGTCAAGGAAGAAGCCCCTGAGGCTGTTAAAGAGGGTGAAATCAAGAATCAGTTTGGTCGGAAAGTTGCTATTGTGAGTGCTTCTTCACACCCATATGAGCCAGGACGACCGACGACTCTTGAACTGTGCTGATGCTTACTTTTTTTGCTTTTAATAGGATGCGTAAGTAACATAATGGCTTTACGGGAAACATGACAGATAGATTATGGCCATACTGATAAAAAATTTCAACTCCATTCTGTTTAGGTCGATGAGCATTTACTCTTTCTTGATTGCCGTGCGTTCCGAGGGCCAGATGCTTACTAGCGAAGCCGGTGAGACAACTTCGCATCTGATGGGCATGTTCTACCGGACGCTTCGTATGGTCGACAACGGTATTAAGCCGCTCTACGTGTTCGATGGGGCACCGCCCAAACTGAAGTCGGGAGAGCTGGCGCGTCGTTACATGCGCAAGCAGGAGGCCACGGAGGGACTCGAAGAGGCAAAGGAAATTGGCACGGCAGAAGACATTGAAAAGTTCTCACGCCGGACAGTGCGTGTTACGCGGGAGCACAACGCCGAGTGTCAGCGCCTGCTCAAGCTTATGGGCATACCATTTATCGTCGCTCCAACTGAGGCTGAGGCTCAGTGTGCAGAGCTGGCACGCGCTGGTAAAGTATATGCGGCCGCCAGCGAGGACATGGACACGCTTTGCTTCAATACTCCTATTCTCTTGCGGCACCTGACGTTTAGCGAACAGCGCAAGGAGCCCATTCAAGAGATCCATCTGGACAAGGTGCTCCTCGGCTTAAATATGGAACGGGAACAGGCGAGTTAACGCACACTGCTCTTTATTTTATAAATTTTTTTCTTCCTAACAGTCTAGTTTGTCGACCTCTGTATTCTACTTGGTTGCGATTACCTCGATCCCATTCCGAAAGTCGGTCCAAATACAGCATTGAAGCTTATTCGGGAGCATGGCACTATCGATAAAGTCGTTGAATTTATGAAGAGTGATCAAAAGCAAAAGTTTGTTATTCCCGACGACTGGCCTTATGAGGACGCTCGTGAACTCTTCTTTAAACCCAACGTGCGGAGCGCAGAAGACCCCGAATGCGATTTCAAATGGGAAAAGCCCGACGTCCCCGGATTAGTGCAATTCCTAGTCAACGAGAAGGGGTTTTCAGAAGACCGTGTGCGTTCAGGGGCGGCGCGTCTAGAGAAGAACCTCAAGGGCACGCAGCAACAACGCCTAGAGGGTTTCTTTAAGCCGGTACCCAAGACAGAGGCAGAGCAAAAGGCGCTAAAACGCAAGCTGGAGGTGAAGAATGAGGAGAAAAAAAAGAAGCTCAAGGAAGAAAAGAAGGAGAAGGCTAAGGCAAAGGGGAAGCCAAGGGGCACGTCTTGAGATCTTGTTTTCCGGGGAAGTCATCCCCAGGTTTTTTTCGGTCGATACGGGGGTAGGGTTACTAAGCATGATCTTGTTTATTGTTACCTTTTTGGGGGGGCGTTGAGGATTCACTTTCAATCACATGGGAGGGGACGGCACTGTCGGATACAAAAGTACACAGCAGATTACAATGTACGAGTTACTCGTACCTAGTGGGGTCACAGCTGGACCTCGGCATGGTAATTTCAATCAAGTATGTACAGTACATAGTACGCTGGTGCACCAATGACATCACTGTCCATGTACACAGGTCCGCGCATAGACTATGTATATTAATATACACAGTAGGGGTAAGAGTGCCCATAATGCGCCACAGTACGGAGTACTGGTACGAGGACTCATATTTTTCACATGTCTCGCACGAAGTACTGCCCACTCTACAAGCAGACGGAGTCATACTGTATTGCATGTGTTATTACTCGTAGTACTCGTACTTGTACAAATCATAGAGCTGCCTCGGCCAATAGCCAAATGGGAATTACACCTCCGCATGTTATTAGCTTCTTAGTTGCGGCGCTTGTAAGACATAGTGCCCTTAATGCTGGGGTAGAGCAAAGAAATAGCTTACTGTGAATAAAGCCGTCTGTCTTTCTACTCGTACATGTGATCTTTGACTTAATAATGCCTTGATTTCCTACCTTCTCATCCTTTCTTTTCCGTCGTTCTCCCTTTCGTTCTCTCTCTTGTATTTTCTTATCTCTACCATCCTTATTTGTTTCCTTTTGATTCTCATCAACTTCTGTTCACTCCATCATTGTTGGACCATGTCTAAAACTTTCACGCAGAGTGAGGTGTCATCGCACAACAAGCCAGACTCGCTGTGGCTTGTCGTCGATGGCGATATTTTCGACGTGACCAAATTCCAGGATGATCATCCTGGTGGCAAGAAGATTTTGGCCCGTGTTGGAGGCAAAGATGCATCTAAGCAATTTTGGAAGTACCACAACGAGGGCATCCTCAAGAAGTACAAGGCTCAGCTGCAGGTGGGGTCTCTCGACACCAAACCAAAGACTGAAGCTGCTCCTGCTACAACTGCCCCTGCAAAGACTACACCGAAGCCAGTGAACTCATCTGCAGGGACGACAGGCGCTTCCGAAAAGAAGGAGGTTGAACCACTTGATCCCTTTGGCTCAGCTATCCCCTTCGCTGATCCAGGTTGGTACCAAAGCGTAAGGATTTTCTGTTTGGCTTGCCATTTAATCTCACCATCTTATGCATCTTTCCTAACGCGCTACAGTATCGTTCCCCCTACTTCGACGAGACTCATGCTGCCCTTCGCGCCGAGGTGCGAGAATGGGTGGAGACTGAGATTGAACCCCATGTGACAGAATGGGATGAGGCACGCCTGGTACCGCCTGAGGTGTACAAGGAGATGGGTCGCCGCGGCTATTTAGCGGGTCTCTTAGGCACCGACTACCAGTCAGCATATACTGAGAACCGCGTGGCTTCGGTTCCCCCCGAGAAGTGGAATCTTTTCCATGAGATGCTGCTCACGGACGAGATCTCACGGTCAGGGTCCGGTGGGTTTGTGTGGAACTTGATTGGCGGTTTCGGAATTGGATGTCCGCCACTGGTCAAGTTTGGCCGCAAGAGCTTGAAGGATCGCATCTTGCCAGGCATCCTAAACGGCGATAAGCGCATCTGTCTAGCCATCACAGAGCCGGATGCTGGATCAGATGTGGCCAATCTGATGTGCGAAGCTAAGCTAAGTGAGGATGGCAAACATTATATCGTCAACGGCGAGAAGAAGTGGATCACCAACGGTATTTGGTGTGATTACTTCACAACGGCTGTGCGCACTGGTGGTCCTGGCATGAATGGTGTTAGTTTGCTGTTGATTGAACGCGATGCAGGCGGTGTGAGCACGCGTAAAATGGACTGCCAAGGCGTGTGGTCAAGTGGGACAACATATATAACCTTCGAGGATGTCAAGGTGCCAGTGGAGAATTTGCTGGGTAAGGAAAACCAGGGCTTCCGGGTGATTATGACCAACTTCAACCATGAACGTATTGGCATCATCATCCAGTGCCTGCGATTCAGTCGTGTGTGCTACGAGGAGGCAATACGATATGCTCACAAGCGCCGGACTTTTGGCAAGCGTCTCATTGATCATGATGTTATTCGCCTTAAACTAGCCCACATGGCTCGCCAAATTGAAGCCAGCTATCATTGGCTTGAGAATATAATCTACCAGTGCGAAACCATGGGCGAGACCGAAGCCATGTTGCGGCTGGGCGGCGCCATTGCCAGTCTCAAGGCACAAAGCACCATCACATTCGAGTTCTGCGCCCGCGAGGCCAGCCAGATATTTGGAGGTCTCTCATACTCACGTGGCGGCCAAGGCGGCAAGGTTGAGCGGTTGTACCGCGACGTTCGCGCCTATGCTATTCCTGGTGGCTCTGAGGAGATTATGCTAGATCTGAGCATACGTCAGAGCTTGCGGGTAGCTAAGGCGACTGGTATGAAGCTCTAAGTAAGACTGGATAGTATAATATTAAAATTAAGTTGCATTTAACTTTGTTTCGTATTCCGATGCATCTAGCTATTGTTTTCAAGTCATCCAGTCCATGTGCACCGACTAATATTTATACCGTGTTTTTGATGTCCTTACGATTCTTTCCTATTGCCAATAATCAAAGCCTTAAACCGCCCCTCTGAGCTCACCATACCTTCCACCACCGCTTTGCCTTCTGCATTATTTCTCGCTCTTCTCGCTCCTGTTCCTCCCTAAGCGTCCTTTGCTTCTTCTCAGCCTCCCGCTGCCGTAATTCCGCCTGTTTTCGGTCGTAAACTTCTACGACTCGCATCATCTTTGCTCGTTCAGCCCTCCGTGCTACTTGACATATTTCAAATGACGCAATTCCACCGAGAGCAAAGGCGCCTACAGCCCAGTTTGCTGCTTTGGGAATATTGGCTAAAAAGGGAAGCATAGGATCAGTAGCAATACTAATTACATTGGGGCACAAAAAATGCGTTATATAACCTACATCCTAAAATGTATCGCAACATGCCAATGACAGCGCCGCCCCCGATGCCAGTCAAAAACCCTTGCCGTGCACATGGAACTTGGTAAATATTCAGAAAGTCGGCTGGCTTGATTGTCTTAAAGGCTTCTGATAAAGATGCAGGCTGCTGTCCTAAAAACGGGGCCTGTGGCATATCCTGTTGCACTTGTGCTTGCGGTTGTGACTGTGTCTCTGCTGCTACGCCTGCTTTCTTAAATGTCTGAAGGTCTCCCGCTCTCGGAGCTTGATTCAGGTTCTGTGCGCCCCAGACCGTGGTGCTTGTTGTCAGCGACGCTGGTGGTGGTGGCAGAGTTTCCTCACGAGCCATTTTTCTCAACTATGTGTGAATATAAAAAATCTTTGAGTTTTCTAGATCTAGGAGTAGAAGAAAAGTTCTCGAAGCGTTGAAGTGACCTGATCATGCCCGCTTTTTTTGTACTAATAATATTATTCGGGAGGGGGGTCTCTTTTAAAGAGACCAAGTCACGTGCAGATATCCAACGCGTCACATTCAATTAACACACACGCCATAAAACGCGCTTTCTCCACTAACGCGTCGAACCTCAGAGGAGAACAGATTAGGAAACAAGGACATAGTATTGGGTTTTCTGTTCTTTCCCCTCTTTTTGCTTCATTTCTAAAAAGAAATTGATTGTCGATAATCAAGAGTGAAACGCTGTGACGAATAGAATACATGCAACATTTTCCTTCAAGTTCAATATTTTTTCTTCAGCAAATGAATTTGGGCGCTGTCTGTTGCTGAAGGGGAGAGCAAGGCAGAGAGAGGATCGTTCTTTCGTTCTGGCTTTTTGAAATCTTGATTTTCTTATAGCACAATGGCCAATACAAGCCTTCGACGGCAGCCACAAAAAGGCTTTCGCCAAGGTGGAAAGAGGGCGTACCATGGCTCCCGACCTCAAAAGCGAACCTTTGCAGCAGTGTCTGGAGGTCGCATGGAGGGCACTGCAGCCGATGAGAAGTGGGAGCGAACCCGCTTGGCGCATGGCATCGACGAGAAGTTGGGTTTTGCCCGCTACGAATCTGGGCGCCGCCGCGAAGGCTGGCTCGTCAATGTGCAGCCTACGTCGATTGAAGATAATCGTATCGAGGGCGGCGGTGGTCGGGCAGCAGTTGACCTCTACTTCATTGAGAACGTCGCAGATGGAAGCGCGGTTGACGACGACAATGCTACATTCAAGGCAACTCTCGAGTATGAGCCCTACTTCCTCGTGGCTGTGCGCAAGGGACATGAGACAGAGGTGGAGGAGTGGTGCAAGCGTGTGCCTGGCGGTGGTGGTCTTGTCAAGCGCGTGCGGCGAATTGAAAAAGAAGACCTTCAAATGCCCAATCATCTGCTCGGCTTTCGACGAACATTTTTGGAGTTGCGCTTTGACAACGTCCAGAATCTTCTGGCGGTACGCCGCGACATTCAACCTCTTGCCGAGCGGAACAAGAAAGGCATGAATGCCATGGATACATACGCCGAGATGGCAACGTAAGGTTTTGGCCGGTTTTCCTTGTTTTGGGTTCTTCTGTCTTTTCAGTATCATAACATACTTGCTAATACACTCCAGATCGAGTAACAACTTTGACCTCTTTGATGACACACGCGACGATGACACACGGCTCCCTAATTCTATCACAGAAGCAAGCGATTTCATTTTGGATATACGAGAATACGACGTCCCATACCATGTTCGCGTCTTGATAGATATGGGTGAATAGAAGATCTAAACACTTTGTTGCTTAGTTGCACTGCTAATGGCGTTAATTCTACTTGCAGATATACGAGTCGGAAAATGGTACTTCGTTGAGGCTAAGCATGGATCTCTCTCCATCACCCCCAACGAGGACCGTTTGGCTATGGCTGATCCAGTAGTCATGGCCTTCGATATCGAAACTACGAAACTCCCTCTAAAGTTTCCCGATGCTGCCATCGACCAGGTGATGATGATGTCCTACATGATTGATGGTCAAGGTTTTCTCATTACCAATCGTGAAATCGTGTCAGAGGATATTTCCGACTTCGAGTACACACCGCGGCCAGAATACCAAGGCCCTTTCATGATTTTCAATGAACCGGACGAGAAGGCCGTCCTAGAGCGATTTTTTCTGCACATAAAAGAAGCTCGACCGACTGTCATCGCTACATATAACGGCGATTTTTTTGACTGGCCTTTTGTAGAAGCCCGTGCAAGTGCTAATGGCATCGACATGTACCACGAGATTGGCTGGCGGCGTGATACGGACGATCAGTACAAGTGCAATTACTCCGTCCACATGGACTGCTTTCATTGGGTCAATCGAGACAGCTACCTGCCTCAGGGTAGTCGTGGCCTGAAGGCAGTGACCGTTGCTAAACTGGGGTATGATCCTGATGAACTAGACCCTGAACTAATGACGCCTTATGCCTCTGAGCGCCCACAGACCTTGGCCGAGTATTCCGTTTCTGACGCCGTCGCCACCTATTACCTCTACATGAAATATGTCCATCCTTTTATTTTCTCGCTCTGCACAATCCTGCCTCTGAGTCCTGATGATGTCCTGCGGAAAGGTACAGGAACATTGTGTGAGATGCTGCTCATGGTACAGGCTTACCAGAAGGAGATCGTGCTGCCTAACAAGCACGTGGCAGCTAAGGAAGCTTTCTGGGAAGGCCATCTTCTGGATGCGGAGACCTATGTTGGTGGTCACGTCGAGAGCATTGAGGCCGGCGTGTTCCGGTCCGATATTCCGGTTAACTTTGTCATGGACCCAGCGGCATGTGATGAGCTGCTACGAGATTTAGATGCGGCTCTGAAGTTTAGTATTACTGTCGAGGAAAGGAAGACCTTGGAGGACGTCGTCAACTATGAGGAAGTGAAGGAGCAGATCGCCACACGCCTCAAGTGTCTTCGAGACACGCCTAATCGGATCGAGCGACCACTTATATATCACTTGGACGTGGCCTCCATGTATCCAAATATTATGACCACTAACCGGTTACAGCCCGATTCCATGATTCACGAGTCTGACTGCGCCACTTGCGACTTTAACCGACCAGGAAAGACGTGTGACAGACGTCTGCCGTGGGCGTGGCGTGGAGAGTACATCCCGGCTAAGCGAGACGAATATAACATGATCCGACATGCTCTCGAGAACGAGAAATTCCCTGGCAAAGGCCGGAATTCCCCCACGCGTACATTCCAGGAGCTGTCAGCCGACGAGCAGGCAGGCCTTGTGCGCAAGCGGTTACAGTTATACTCGCAGAAAATCTACCACAAAATTCATGACTCGACAATAATCGTACGAGAGGCTGTCGTCTGCCAACGCGAGAATCCCTTTTACATCAATACAGTGCGTGACTTCCGTGATCGTCGGTATGACTACAAGGGCAAGGCAAAAGTATGGAAGGGCAAGACAGAGGCGCTCAAGTCGTCTGGGGCATCTGCTGGTGATATCGACAACGCTAAGAAAATGATCGTGCTGTACGACTCGTTGCAGCTGGCACACAAGGTCATCCTGAACTCATTTTATGGCTATGTGATGCGCAAAGGATCGCGCTGGTACTCGTTGGAGATGGCTGGCGTGACCTGTCTGACAGGTGCTACGATCATCCAGATGGCGCGTGAGTTAGTGGAGCGTCTCGGGCGACCACTAGAACTGGACACAGATGGTATTTGGTGCATGCTGCCAGCAACCTTTCCTGAGAACTTTGCTTTCAAGCTGAAAAACGGCAAGAAATTTGCCATCTCGTATCCCTGCGTAATGCTGAACCATCTGGTGCACGCACGCTTCACCAACCACCAATATCAGACACTAGTGGATCCGAAGGCATTCAAGTATGAGACACACAGCGACAACTCCATCTTCTTTGAAGTGGACGGGCCTTACAAGGCTATGGTACTGCCGACGTCCAAAGAAGAGGACAAGAACTTGAAGAAGCGATATGCGGTGTTTAACGATGATGGTAGCCTCGCAGAACTCAAAGGATTTGAAGTGAAGCGACGTGGTGAGCTGAAGCTCATCAAGATTTTCCAGCAGCAGATCTTCAAGTTTTTCTTGGATGGCACGACGTTGCAGGAGTGTTATGCAGCAGTAGCCCAAGTGGCCAACCGCTGGCTGGATGTACTGCACAGCAAGGGTTCGACGCTGGCGGACGAGGAGCTCATGGAGCTCATTTCAGAGAATCGCAGTATGAGCAAGACACTAGAGGAGTATGGTTCCCAGAAATCTACATCAATCACAACAGCGCGGCGGTTAGCAGACTTTCTGGGTGAACAAATGGTCAAAGACAAGGGTCTCAATTGCAAGTTCATTATCTGCTCTCGGCCGCGTAGCGCGCCAGTGACAGAGCGAGCGGTGCCTGTGGCTATTTTCTCGGCGGAGGAGCAGACAAAGCGGCAGTATCTCAAGAAATGGCTAAAGGAAGAGCCAACCGATACGGATCCGCGAGCGCTGCTAGACTGGGACTACTACCTAGAACGCCTAGGGTCTGTGATCCAGAAGCTCATCACAATTCCGGCAGCACTGCAAAAGGTGCGGAACCCAGTGCCTCGAGTAGCGCATCCCGACTGGCTACAGCGACGTATCAATATCAAAGATGACAAGATGAAGCAGAAAAAGCTCACAGATATCTTTACAAGCAGTAACAGTTCTATTGCGAATACCGTACCACCAACGACTGGCGGCGGGCCATTAGAGGACATTACGAACTTGAACAATGGATTAATCTCACGTGTTACAGCAGCAACGACAATGGCCGACATAGAAGATTTTGGGGCGATCAGTAGCAGCCAGAAGCTCTTGAAGCCCAAGACGGCGGTGGAGGTTGTCAGTGGCATGATGGCTATTGATGCAGTAAACGCTGCTGCTAATTCTACGACTGTTGTCTCGAAAAGGAAGTCGCATCCTGAAGACGGAGACAGCACAACTGGCGATGTCTCACTTGAGTGGCTTGGTGGACTACCAAAGACGATGCCATCACCCAGTGAAGACTACGTGGCGTTTTTGCAATATCAAAAGAAAAAATGGGCACTTCAAAAGCAAGCACGGATTCGAAGACGCCACCTCTTTGGCGACCGACACGCGGGCAGCAGCATACTACATAATTCTAGTAATATCCAACAGTCGTTCCAGCATCGGGCTGAGGTGACATTCCGCAACACGTGGCAGCTGTTGCACCTACGTCCGTCAGAGAAAGCGGGGATTGTTACGGCGTTTGTGTTGATCGACTCCAGGATACATATGGTCAAAATCAAGGTACCACGTCAAGTGTTTTTAAATTTGAAGAGCCAAGAGCTTCCCGACATTGAGATTGAGGGATGTGAGGTGGAACAAGTCAACCACACGCTACCTAACGGACATTCATCTGTACACCTCTTCAAGCTGACGGTAGATGAGGATGTGTACTTCGCGGAGGCAGAGAAATTCTCGTTGCTCTTCAACCATCCGAGCATCGAGGGCGTGTACGAGAGACAGATACCGCTCAATATAAGAGCACTACTACAGTTGGGAAACTTGTGCACGATCGACGAGACACAGCAGGGTGTGCTAGGTCGGGGCTTAGACCAAGGTTTCGACCTTTCCGGCCTGCGGCGGCCGAAAAAGTACATGAAACCGTACCTGGACCCGACAACTATGGCGTACATATACATCTCACACATTTCGTCTGGTGAGCGGCAAATCTTTGGTGTCTTTTCGACAACTAACAGCCTGGCACACATTGTGATCCTTAACAAGCACCGGGATGTAGCCCAAGAAATGCCAAACGTGGGAAAGCTGTACGGAGAAATGCTTGCCCGGCGGAAGGGAGTCGAGACGGAAGCGAGAGCGGCTGCAGCTGTGCCTATGTCGGCTACTACTGGAGATAAGGAGACGGCACAGGCTGCGGCAGCTGCACAGGCTGCGGCAGGAAATTGGCGCGATTGTTTCCCCTACCAGGAGACATTGACGTTCAAAATAACACAAGTAACGACCCAACGCAAGGCATTTCTCGAGATTGGCGACATTGTGAAGAAGATGCGCAAGGAGGAGATTGGACGACCACAGATGCTCGTGGTTCAGTCATCGCAGCGCAACATGCTAGTGCACGATATTCCAGTCCTGGGTGAATTCCCAGTGCTGCCACTTAAGTATGACCAGCTGGACAGCACGCTGCCACCGCTCGGTTGGCAAACAGTGGTGGCACGGCGACTAGTTAATCACTATCTCGCGCTCGGGTCGTGGGTGCTGCACTTAGTCGGTATGGCACGCTACGGCGATGTGCCGGTGTGCAATCTAGAGCGTGATGACCCCCGGTTCCTGATTGATGTTGCCTATGCGCGACGGTTGCAGAGCAACAATGTCGTGCTCTGGTGGTCAGGCAGCCCGCGGCCAGACCACGCCGGCTATGAGAAGGACGACGTGGCCGGCCCGCTTGAGACGGTTTCGTTGCCCGCCATTAACAATCCTGGCACGTTTGCGTCTGTTTGCATAGATATTGAGGTCCGCAATCTGGCTATCAACACTATTCTCACCTCGTCACTAATTAACGAGCTTGAGGGCGCCGATGCTGCTGTGTCTTTTAATCCCGCTAGCGATGCCGACGGCATGGGCAGTAGTAGCTTCGGAAGCGGCGACGGTGGTGGAGGAGGCTCACTGTATGCTGAGAACACATTTTCTAATGCCAGCATACTTGTTCTGCGCGAAATGGTCAAGGCTTGGTGGGCCGAAGCTTGCAAAGGAAATGCCATGGCTGACCTAGTAGTCAACAACCTTGTGCGCTGGGCTGAGAACCCCGACTCGTTCCTATACGATCGTGCGCTACACTACTATGTGCAAATGATGTCGCGCAAGGCCTTCCAGCAACTGATGGCCGACTTCCGCCGAGTAGGTTCCCAAGTCATCTTTGCCAGTGCCAACCGGCTCTTGCTACAGACAACCAAGGCTGAGGTAGGCAACGCTTATGCCTACAGTCAATACGTGATAAAAAGCATTAAGAGCCGCCCACTTTTCAGTTTCATTGAGATGGACATTAAGGAGTACTGGGACTATCTCATCTGGTACGATGAGTACAACTATGGCGGCAAGGCTTGCCAAAGAATTGCTGGCCAAGACGGAGATAACAGTGGATTGCAGGGTGAAAGTGAAGAGCAGGCACTCGAGACTATTATGCACTGGCAAATGAACGCATTTTTACCTGTGCGATTACAACCCGTCTTCTCCGACTGGGTGATCGAATTTATCCAGCTCATGCACTCTCTCAAGCGTTTAGGGTCCAGTGTTGGTAGCAACATGAACAACGGTACAGAACGTCCAACACAGCTTCCACTGGCCGTTCTAGCACGAGGAAGTGGTGATATCAGCAGCAGTCAGCCAGGCCTATACATGGGAGTCGGCAACAACGATGACTCGGTTGCCACACCTATTCTTCTAGGAAGCTCCTTCGAAAAGCCACTAAAACGCGCCATTGCCGGCCTCATTAACGCTCAGAACCGTGAAATGCTACATCCTGAGTTGGCCGTCGACTATGACTTCCCTGTTCTACCAGGTTCATTGGTGTCTGTCCGCAGCAACAGCCCCCAAACATCGTCGCGACGTTTGGCTGATAATACTAAACGGTCTCTGCTGCAATCCCGCAACCCTGTGCTTGAACTTGTCAAGGCTCTCATGCAAGTGCTCTCGCTTGACAAGAACATCGCCATAGAAGCCCGCATGCTGCGTAAAGAATTGTTAGCTATGTTTGACGTGCGCGAGTTCAGCCGCGAAGGGACCTTTCAAAACCCGTCTGAGAGCCTCAAGATAAGACAGCTTAGCTGCGACAACTGCACGATGGCCCGCGATCTTGATTTCTGTCGCGACGAGGACCTGCTGCCCGGCGTTGATGCTGACGGCCGGCGTGAAGCCGTATCAACGAAGCCATGGGTCTGCACCTATTGTCAAACCGAATACGACCGCATCGCCCTTGAGGAACGTCTTGTAGCCGCCGTTGAGGCCATCGCTATAGAATGGGCTGTGCAGGATCTCAAGTGTGGAAAGTGTGGCGCCCTACGCGTTAACGATTTTATGGATCACTGCACATGCTCTGGCGATTGGGCACCAACAGTACGACGTGATATTGTGCTAAATCAGTTGGATTTATACCAAAATGTGGCCCAGTTTTATGAATTGCGGATGCTAACGGAAGTGGTGAACGAAACCATGGGGGTGCTATGAGATAATGATCGAAGCGAAGGGGTAAATATGTAACGGGATAGCTTAGAATCTTGTTTTCGCTGCTTAGGTTTTTTTTCTATATTTAAATTGGCACTTGCAAGATACAATTGCTAAAACATAGTAGAATGTGTATCTGTTATGGTTTATAGTAAAGTACTTGTAAAAAGTTAAGGAAAAAAGGAGACGAGTAGGGAGGAAGGAGGGATATAGGGTTAATACAAAAATTAAAAATAATTTGACGACGATTGGATGCCCACACACGGGATCGAACCGTGGACCTCAGCATTACGAGTGCTGCGCTCTACCACTGAGCTATACGGGCTAGTAGTTATTAACATTGCAGTACTTCCCTTATAATATGAATCTATATAGCTATTTATTTTGAAGTAGTAAGAATTAACTCTCTTTGTACTCTATAATTACTTTATGACTTATTTTCTACCAGCCATAAAAATAACATACAGAGTAATATATCTAATAATATACGGAGTATACTACTTTTTATAATATTAAATATATTACGTAAGGCCTTATAAAACTATCTTGTTTTCCATGTTATAGATTTAAAAGCCAGGCTTCAAATTTCAATTATTAGTAATGGTCCAGTGGCCAAATGGCAAGGCGCTTGGCTACGAACCAAGAGATTGCAGGTTCGATCCCTGCCTGGATCGATGCTTTTTTGCCTTTATTTTTGACGTCTGCTTCAAAGTGACCACTTTTATTAAATTGCTATTACATACTCCGTAGTATTTTGTTAACTTTTTTACAGTATTTAGTCTTGCCTCTATTATTACTAAATAGTATTGTTACTCCGTACTCCGTACTTTGCTGTTCGCATCGGGCAAATACACTAGGCGAAAAAGAGTATAGGGTTCCGGAAGTATTAAAAGCCGTGTGGGCTGATGTTTTTGAGAGAGGATTCCAACGAAGTGTCCTCGTACGGATGGATAGTTGTTTCCTTCCTCTCTACTCCGTACTCGTATTTCTTTCTTACTTGCCGTTAATACGTAGTAAAATTTCGGTATTTTTTTTTGCTATACGTACTTTAGGGGCTGCCGCTAAGGATATACTGTATAGGAATAGTCTACGAGTGCATAGTATCTCTACTGTGCTCAAGTAAAAGCACGAGTACATGGACAGTGGTTGCCTTGTTTAGGCAATAAATGACGACGCAAGATACGACTTGTGGAAAAAGCAGACGTGTACGAGTAGAGAATATGAAGACTACCGGTAGTGGCGTTTATCTGCATGTAGAGGTAGAGATAGAAGCCGATAGAAGAGCCGAGAATATGCTTCTCTAAATACTACGAGTATGTAGATAACCCTGTACTAGTGTGTACCTGTACTTCCGTAGATACTCGTAGTACTATTGAAGCTCGGGGTTTTCCATTTTAACTTGTAATTTAATAAGACGCCGTAACTTGATAGAATACTCGTATATAAGTACTTGTACGTGGAAAGCCAAATACACGAGTAAATGAATTAAAAAATAGTGAGTTGTACCTCTCTGCCCACTATTTTACTAAGCTAACTCGTGCGGTCCCAACAGCCAATCCTAGCAGCTCCATTTCTTCTCACTCTTTTCCTTTATTATCCCCCTTTTCGCTGGCTTTTTTTTCGCCGGCTTTTTTAGTCCTTGTCGGCGTTCTGTCTTCCCCCCCTGAGGTTCTGGCTCTCAACTCTCTCTGTGCTCTCGGTTTACACAAACACGCACTTTTTATAGCACTTCCCCATCTCCATTCTCTTTTTTTCTGTTTAAGTTTTAATATCCCTCGGCATCTCGACAAAGCTCACCCTGCGGTCGCCTTTAACTGTTGCGTCCGCCTTTACTCTTCCCCACCTCAACAGAAGCCCCATTACGACCCGTAGCTATGGCCAGCAAAGAGTTCACCTTCCAAGATGTTGCCGAGCACAACACCAAAAACGACCTCTACATGGTGATCCACGGCAAAATCTACGACACGACCAAGTTTGTGGACGAGCATCCGTATGTTCTTTTGAGCCTTTTCCCACGCGTACCATTTCTGTCCCAATCGATCCCTTGCCTTCCCATCCGACATGACAAATCAGAAACTAACAACGCTTTCCAATCTCTAGTGGCGGTGAAGAGGTTCTTCTCGACGTCGGTGGCCAAGACGCCACGGAGGCCTTTGAAGATGTCGGCCATAGCGACGAGGCGCGCGAGACCCTAGAACAGTTGCTAGTTGGCACATTGAAGAGATTGGTACATTATCTCTCTACCCAACATTTACAATCTCACGACACTTGCAACTCTCTTTACTAACTGCTCAATAGCCCGGCGATCCCTCTCCCACCCAGAAGACGGGCGCTCTCGCACCTCAAGCGCAGACTGCCGGCGCGACCGGCCTCGGTGTCGGCGTCTACCTTATCATCGTTATCGGTGGTGTCCTCGGCTACTTTGGTTTTCAATATATGCAGCAGCAGCAGCAGCAACAGGCTGTAGCTTAAGGAGGAATATTGGGGATGGTAGCAGTTTTCTTTCTGTTTTTTTCCAAGTTCTAGAAAGAAATGTTTGATACAACTCTTTTAATACTATAAACTTTAACGTTCTTCTATACTTATTTGTTTTATGTTTAAAAAGAAGCATGCAAAGACTATCCGCTTCGTCTTTACCTAATCTGAATCTCTAAAACCTCGTGGGTATGTGGCTCTCCCCTTCCGAACTATCTCCGCGGGTTCAGCATTCGGAATGTAGCTCGCTGGCTATAGGTATTGGATGTTTCGTATTAGCGAACTTATATTCCTTAAAGTTCGTTTTCACCAGCTGATTCACCGTAACCCACGCAAGTATTGTACTAATAGACCTACGAGTATTTCATCTGGTCTGATAATGGAAGTGGAACTCGGATCGGTTATATAAATCCGGAACATGTAGTCACATGATCAACCAACTGACATCTAAATCAAAATCGGCAACAAGCTCTCGATTATTTACCACACTAATATCCGATGTAGGATGAAAGAATTCTAAGAGAACTCGAGAGTTAGAAAGTTTGGAGAGTGTGGACACATCGTACTAAATTTATCAGTATCATCTGCATGGTTTTAACATAGATTTCTTACGGAGAAATTAATATCCATGACTACTAAAAACTTGCGTGTGAGGGTTAACTACGGTAACTAAAAAGTGGTAATGTATCATAGATTTTCGCATAGGGAAAAAGTAAGCATAATAAGAGTAAATAGACAAGCACACTCAGCAACAGCAATACAGTGCAATATAAAACAGAAAGATGCTATTAGAAGACCTAGTCTGTAGTATCCTGCAATGCTTTCTTCCACGGGACCCAGAGTTTCAGACAGAAAAAAGACGCGTGAAAATTAAGAAAATAGAGGAGATGAGGTGTTGTGCGATGAATACTGAGTGCTTCATACCATCCTCTAGTGTTGTGATGGATTCAAACAGGTTGGCTCGCCGTGTAGTGACGATTGACATGTACTGCTTTTCCATCTCTATAATGACTATCAAACACCGACTAAATTAGATTGCCAGCCGTTAGATGTGCGTGATTCCACACCGTTGGCATTCGCCGCTTCTAGTTCACGCTGCTGTCTAACACGTTCGCTATTGGACCAGCTGAAAATAATAGGGTTAGCCACATGATGGAAAAAAGGTACATAATCACACTAAAAGTATCATACATCTTGATCTTTTGGTCATCGCCACACGTGGCAAACAGGCATGAGTCTGTGGGACTCCAGCTAACTGCGTTGCAACGAGGTTTGTGTGCATCGAGTCGAAACATGTGCACGCCGATATTCTTGTGCCATATATTGAGTTTGCCATCTATGGACGGGTTAGCAGGAGCAATAAAGTCTAATGAAAGGGGAGAACATAAAAATCCGTACCTTCACTACCGCTGACTACAAAGCTCTCATCAGCACCTCCAAACGCACTGCGGATAACGCAATCACCGCTCGGGTCCCCCACATATTTATGGATAGGATTACCGCGCAGGGCAATATTGTACAGCAGAATCTCGCCATTTTGCGTGTTCACTAGAAGGAACTGCGAATCTGCGCTAATGGTAACAGAAAAGGCGCGTGATGGCAGCTGCAGTTCATACTCGAGTTCTCGCTGCTCAAAGTTGTAGATATGTAGACCGTTTGTTGGGTCCATAGCAACCATCCACTGCCCATCAGGTGACAGTGCCAGGTCCTCGGTACGATCCTTCTTCGTCCATGTGTAGAGCCGCTCTCCGTCCAGACTCCATTGGCAAAGGGCACGATCACGGTCAAAAGACCCCAGGACAATCGACTGGCCATCGGTGGCCCAGACACAGCAGCTGACGGGCTCATCGAAGCGCTCAAAGAGGTGCACGAGAAGACCAGTATTGGTATCCCAGATGCGTGCATGGTTGTCATAGCCACACGAGACGAGCATTTTGTCATCAGGACTCCAAGCAATATTGCCAACTCCCTGGCTATGGCCGTCAAGCTGCAGCAGCACCTTGAAAGATGGAACCTCCCAGATAATGACGTACTTGCCATCACCACAGCTAGCCAGTCGTGTGCCATCATGCGAGAATCGGATTTGCCAGACCTCGGCGGATTGGCCGTCCAGCTCGTGTAGGATGTGTGAAGGAAAATCAGCCTTATCACAGTAATGGTCGGAATATAGAGACGAGGGCGACAAGTTGGTATGGAAGACGCAACCCGACGCCTGGTAGTTCTTGACCCGATCCAATAAGACAGCTAGACGGTGCTCCGGTAGCATCGCTGACGGTGAGATGAAACGTGATAAATCCGACAACAGCATCTGCCGAGACTGACCACAGGCGCCATCCCAGCAGGATGCAGCCTTGATTTCGTCAGGTGACTGGCACATAATTAGGCTCGATAAGAAGTGAAGCTTCTGTGTATCTTGGTAGAGGGGCGCCAGCTCGGTTCGCAGCACGGAAAGAGCCCTGGCCGTCTCCCGCTGCTCGAGAAGTTCGAGGTATTTCTGCTGCCGTACCCAGAACCGCATGAGGCTGCGATCCGCCTCCGGGAGGAGCACTAAGCCTGACGAAGTCACGGTCGCTGCCGCAGTTGATGCGGGCCGTGACGCCACGTGCCCATCTGCACTCGAAGAGACAGCCCCATTACTGCTTCCCGTAGACAATGGCGTTTGCGATAGTTGCGGTGGTTGTTGTAGGGATTGAAGCGACTGCAATGGAGGTAGTGAGGGGGGCAGTGCTGAGCCTGCTGTTGCTCTTAGCCCCGGCATGGCGACAGTAGCGCCAAGCAGAAGACGTTCGGCCTCGACCCAGTCACCACTCAGCACAGCCTGGCGAAACTGGGCAACAGCGTGGCTTTCTAGTGCGTAGCCACTCTGACGCATGACACTCTGGGTGGCATCATTGTAGCCCAGATCGGATAAAGCCTGCATGAGGATGCGCGTGACCTCTTCTCGATCATGGCCGAAGTATGTGGGAAGGTCGCTTGCTAGTGAAGCGCTGGACAAAAGGGAGGAAGACGGAATCGATGTTGTCGTGAGTGCTCGGGGTTTTCCGTTTTGCAAGGAGGATGACCCGTTGGGCAATGTCTGTAGAGGGAGAGGGTGAGTGGATTAGTAAGAGAGATGAGAGAGATGAGAGACCATGGGCTCACCTGTCCATTGTTGGCCAACATGGTACCGGTGTCGGTGCGCAAGCGCTTCGGGGCAGGAGAGGTAGAGGCAGGGGCAGACCGGCGGTGGCGGCCGCGCGCTGAAATAGCCGGTGGCGGAACTATCGCTGTATCGGCTAGAGTGGCAGCAGCAGCAGCAGCAGCAGCAGCAGCAGCACTGGCTGTCGGTCTGTTCTCGTCGTTTTCCTGGTTTTCTCCGAATTCTTCGCGTTCCTCGCTTTCCTCGCTTTCCTCGTCTTCTACGGCTGACCGCCGTCGTCTTCCTAGCACCTGGCGAGGCGGACGAGTAGCAGCAGCTGATGAAGCGGCTCCGGGTGTTGTAAGAGTATGGCCGACGCTGATGGGGTGGCGAGAATGTGATTGCACTACCGGACCAGCCGTAGGTTCGGGCGAAGATGAGGTCCGGATCACAGATGTCAACGTCGTATGATCAGCAGAGGCCTGCGCCTGTGTAGCTGGGGTGATCTGGCGATGATGGAGATGATGAAGGTCCTGGGTAGCAAGGGAAGTCTGGGCAGAGAGAGCAGTGGAAGCCGGCGAGGCTTGGGGCGGATGTGGTGCGGATGGGGATGGGGGGGCAGTCGACTGGGGTATTGGCTCGGCCACGTCGTCGATGGGGGGGGACGGCCCGTGGGAGAATGTGTTATATAGGGGAAAGGGGGGGGGTGAGGAGGGTGCAGAGAGAAAGAGAAATGATAGCTGTAGCTAGACAGATGCAGAGAGGGAGGAGAGAGACAAAGGTCGCGTCGTTAGTAAGCTTGTTGGCTGGTGACGTTTTTGTCTTGACTGGCCCTCCTGGTCTTTTGGGACAGGCGACGAGACAGCAGACGACAGTCGGGAAAGGATGAAGAGGCAAAGGAGACAGAGGAGAATCGATAAAGAGAGAAGAAAGCGAACAGGGGGACTTGACAGATGAGGAAGAAGACAAGGACGGCGATGGCTGTGGTGTGGTCAGAGAGCTTGGTTCACAAAAGGGTTCTGAAAAGCAAGATCCGGCGATGGAGAAACAAAGAAAGAGAAGTGGAAAGAGTGTCGTTAGGGGGGTTGTTATAGTGGGCGTGGCAGTGGTCACAGGCTACAGTGGCAGGTGATCGTTGTGGCTGATGGACGATGACTGATGAGCACTAATGACGTCCCGTTGCCAAAGGCTAAGAGAGCTGAAGCTAGGTTGCCAAACCAGAAGAACCAGAAAACCAGAAACCCCAAGAAAAACAGACCTGATCCTTGCTTTCTCTGCCTTTACGTCCTGTTCTTCCGTCCTCTTTTCCAGTCACTGCAGCTCCACCAGGCTGCCGTCATCTGTCGCAGCCGTGCTTTTTCCCCCTTCTTTTTTGCTTGTCTTCCTGTCGCTCTGTTCTTCTCCCTCCCAAGTTAGGGCAGCTCCTGCAAGTTTACTCGTTCTTGCTTGACTCTCCGAGGCGTGGTGTCTAGGCCGCTAAAGTCTCGATAACGGCTAGATGCAGTCCTATTCCTGGAGGTTGTACTGTTCTAACCCCTCCTGCCTTGGTCTTTAGGCTTCTTCCACTCGCTTGTTAGGCTGTTTCGGTTTTGTTGTGTGCAGGCGGTCTATATTCGTTCGTGGATGCCAAAATCAATCGAGAGAGACGTGCGGTTTTGTCGAGCGTGAAAAGAAGCGGGATGAGGATAGCAAGGGCAATAAGAGGAGTGAGCAAAGATGGACAGAGAGGAGAGAGCAGCGTGCCTGCGTCCCCGAGATTACGACGGGCAGGAGCACTCGATTCTCGCACAACTGACACGCATGCGAGTACTTTCCTCGTACATAGTTACTCGTCCGTCCAATCAGAAAGTACAGGTCTCTGCTCCACCGCTAAACTGTAGCTGCCCTGATTGGCAATCAGATTCGTAGCACGCTCAAAAATACCGCTATAGGACACTCCTGCAGCCGCCTAGTGCAGCCAATGTGTGCGTGCCAGCACAGTAGACGGGGACATCCGTGTCTCGTTTAAGGCACGAGCACAGTGTCTAAGCATCGTCCAATTGAGTTGGGGTGTCTGAATATTATGGCAACACTTCGTGGCACTGTAGCTTGGAATCAGGAGAAAATGAAATGCTCTCGAGACTCTACCAGCGGTCAGGCAGCATTCAGTCTCCAATATCAGGTTTACGGTCTCGTTCACGCCGATTCTTCATCTATACAAGTTCAGAAAGAAGGATTCATAATAACTGATCTTCCATTCATTATATCGTAACCAAACTTCAAGTAGAAAAAAAGTTCGAGCAGAATTCAAAGCAGAGCTAAAACAAAAGCATGCAGCCAAAAGGGCATGAGAAAGATGAGGTATCTGTAAAATAGGCTGGCACATGGTATCAAGTTATATAATACAACATGGGTGAGTAGGAAAATGGGACAAGGTGCCGGCTTTTTTTCTTCTTGACAATTCTCCCGCCTCTTTATAAAAAGCCACCCTCGTTTGTGAAGACGCCAATGCTACCACGCCATGCACAGCGGTCTCCTGCTGGCCGTGGTGGTGTCTCGAGGCAGGACGTCAAAGGTCGCCCGCCATGTTCTTGGCTGACCGGGCTCTGGTCCGAGTAGCCGGTATTTGCAGCACGAATGACCTGTATCTCTGATGATAAAATGTTGCACCCATTATCTCTGCTATTAATGTTGCTGCTGTTGCTGCTGTTGCTGTTAATACTGCTGCTGTTATTATTCTGCAACTGAAGTAAATTAGTCGTGCTGCTGCTGACACGCTTGGTGAACTCGGTGAAACTCAGACGGTTCATGCTTGAAGATGCGGACCATCGTTTCTCGACAGCAGGATTAGCACCTACGCCACTACTGGTAGAAAATGTATCATCGGTAGAAGTGGTTGGCAGCGCGGCCACGGAAGACGTCGTTGAACGGTGTAGATGCTTTGTAGGTGATGACACCGTAATCCCTCCACTCAGTGTCGAGCCCCCACCCCTCTTGTACGGTGCCGGGAATGTGTCAATTGTGGGAGAGATCTGTTGTTGCAGTGATGAAGGTGACGGGGGATGTGAGTACTGCTGCTGCTGCTGCCGTCGTGCTAAATGGCTGCTGAGACTCAGTGCTGCAAGCTGAGGCTGGCTGTGTGTTCGCTGAGCAGACGCTGGTCGGTTAAGCGTATAGCCAGTCTGAGGTCGAGGTAGCTGTTGTTGCATAGGGGAAGAATGATACCCATCCATGTCTTGTGTTTCTGGACTCCGGCCATCAAAGTAGCGGTACTCTCCAATACCACTGGAAATAGCATCAACTCCAGTACGGCTTCTCGGTCGGCGGTGTGTCGATAATAGGGGCGACGATAGTGAAGTCGCCTGGTTGCTGAGAGGCTGTGACCGGGCCTGCGACCCTTCATGGTGTCGATTGGCAATAAAGTCCAAGGCTCTCAGAGCCTTCGTTGGCATCCGAATCGCCTGATCCAGAGGACTCTGGGGGGACTGTGTCTGCATAGCCATATCTTGTGCGTGGACCCAGCTATTTCTCGTCGAGTTGTCATCGTCCTCCCAAGCATCGCCTTCCGCACCGCTATCGTATCGAGCTTTTGGGGCTTCGTACGGTTTGGCATTTTCCTCCTTGTCCTCCTCTGGATCACATCCACTTGGTGGACCCATCGAAAGACGACGACTCGCTGATGCAGTAAGGGCACGCCCCTGTATGGAAATAATACCAGGAGAGTGCACCGTTACCGCTTGCTTTCTTCGTTCTTCCGCGTCGCGCATAAGAGCATCAAACCGGGCTAAGGAACTAAGCTTCTCTTCTCCCGGCACCGCACGTTCTGAGCCAGGAATAAATCGCATCTGGAAAGCACGATCTAGAATAGTCTCTCGTGGGGCGGGCGGAGAGCTTGAATTAGAGCCTAACATAGGCGATGTTACCGATGGTTTCATGAACGGTTGCCCGGCAGATTGGGAGCTGACGCTGTCACGACCACGAATCGGCGAGCTCACTGTCGACGACCGCCCTATAACGGACGGCGACCAGCCTTCGGGAAAGTCACACTGGAATTCACCAACTGTTGTTGCTGGAGAAGGCAGATCGGATGGTCTGTGAGGAAACGTCGGAGGCACAAAAGTATTGCTGTTAGCATATCCGCCCCCTGCATAGGCAGACGGAACATATGACGGTATTGTGGAACTAGCATGAGACAAATCACTGCGCCGCGATCGGAGACTTGGCGACTCGGAGCTTGCAACAGGGCGCTCACGTTGCTCACGGCTCGAGTAAGTCTGGTGAGTCTGACCAGACGCCTTGTGGTTTAACGCTGCCAGTTTTGAACCATTGCCATCGTTATCAGGACGATATACTGGCGTTCGCAGCTGCTGCTGCTGCTGTGGGATAGACGGGTCGCCTGATATGTCGCGTTGCTTTGGAGAATTAAATGGGTTTGTAAATGTAGGGGCCGCCGGAGTAATGGGACTGAGAGTACCTCCCGGACCGACCGAGATTGATGACACTGAGGTGGAAATATTGACAGGTACGGAGGGTGGCTTTTGTATGAAGGACTGCATGCATCGGCACCATTCTAGAAGGACAGCTTGTTTATGAACGGCGTGATTTTCGTCGCCTAAGCGAAACCAAAGTGTTACGAGTGCAGTATCCCTTGTTGTGGTGAAGGCAGTTGTGCGACTGGATCGGCGCTTACGCATCTTGTCGGTAACGGGCGAAATATTGATGATGAGAGTAGGTAGAACTGGACCTTGCTTCCGGTGGGCAACCATCTGTACCTGGCAATCTGTGATGGAGCTAACGGGATGCTGCTGAACTGGTTCCAAGTCATCCTATTGATGAAGTTCTGGTTAGCAAAGTACCGAAACAAGGAGATTGAGAATTAAAGGGCGGATTTGATTGCAGTGGTAAGAAGAGAGGGGGGGGGGGGGGGCTGCACTAACTTTGTTCTTGTAAATGTGTAAGGATATCAAGTCGGATGAACGGCTGACTGGGACTTGCGATGCGGGCGTTTGCAACTGCTGAGAGGTCGGAGAAAACGTGTTTGAGGATTTGCCCGGAGCTGTGCTACCGATGTCGCGAGGGCCACCAATGACGACATATCGAGGCTTCCAAAGGGCACGACCAATAATGGTCCCTCGCTCTGGCGGTATATACAGGATACCTTCCATGGTGTGAGCCCCAGAAGTGTGAGTGGTGTAAAGATCCAAAGTGCGCAGTCGCCGAGAGAGAGAGAGAGAGAGAGAGAGAGAGAGAGAGAGAATTAACGGTTGATAGGTAAGTGCATAATGGAGGCAAGAGAAAAGATCTCCCGCCAGATGTGAAACGAGGAAACACAGTACGTAGATTTAGTGTCGACGGATATGAGATAATTCAGAAGGGCAAATGCAAGATTGTGCCAGCATCGAGAGAATTTTCCATCAGTGCTTCCTCCATGCGAGGGGGTTTTCTCGTCTCGTCTCAAGCTGCTCGAACTTAAATGATCTGGGTGGGAAGGAATTGGCGAAGATAGTCAAGGGGGGACAGAGACAAAAGAAGGCCAGACAACTAGACAACGAGGCATAAGAGCGGGATTGGCCCACAGAAGAAGCAAGAAAAATGTGCAAAAAGTAAAGACGCCGAAGAGGAGATTGTCGTGACGGAAACATAAAAAAAAAAGGAGTCGAGAATGCCAATGCCGAAAATACGTGAAATAAGTGGGATTAAGAGAGTTTGCCTACCCTGGCGAAAAAGAATCAAGATCAGGAAATTAATAAAAGCAAAAAAGGCATAACAAAAATATACAAGTACGAGTAGAAATACAAGGAGAGTTCAATACTCGATAAACAGACTGGGAGTAAGAAAAAAAATGGAATGGGGAAGTTTTCAAGCATGCATTATTCCGTACGGAGTAAATTCAGTGAAGGCCGTGATCCCTGCTCACAAAGTATGTACATAGTACGGAGTAGCTTCTTGTACTCGAGTATTCGTACTCGTAGTCGGTAAGATGCGGCAGACTATTTTTATAGGGGCAAGTACTATTATGTATTGCGCAGAAGTCGATGATTACTACATAGTAATGTGTTCAAAGAGCCGCTAATATTTTAGTCCAGGGTCAGGGCTTGAAAGCGGGATTTTTCGTATGTCAAAGTTGGATGAGGACGGCGGTGTCTATTCACAGCTGCTGTGGTATCTGAACTGCGTACATATGAGTACGGAATACTTGTAGTTCTCTCCACATCTGTTGCTGTCATAGTTATTACTACGGAGTATGATCCCTACTATGTACTATATACGAGTACTCATATACATAGGTATTTATGTCCCTATTACACAGATCAAGATCCATTAGAAAAAGGCATGTATTAATACAGGTATAACGTACTGGATTCACGAAATTCAGTTCTCATTTTTGTACAGGTAGCAAGTACGGGGCAACTATCTACAGCGTTGTACGCAGGACTCCGTACTCATACAATTGCTACGGAGTAGAAGACCACATAGCGAATGCTGCGTACTAAGTTTTGAAATTAGTACCTTCAGGGTACATTTATTCTCGTAATGAGGCAAGCTTCTGTGTAATGTGTATATAGTTTATAAAGAAGGCAATTTTTAAACAAAACAAACCAAACCAAAATATAAGAGCTTGCTCATACCTGGTGCATACGTGGATGATAAGGCCATTAACGAACAGAATACTGTACGCATACAGGAGACTACGGAGTAGTAATAATAGTAGCGGAAATAAAGGAAATTTAAGGAACAGAATCTGCCAATACTAGTTTATTTTCTAGAAAGACTCTACGGAGTACATGCGTACTACGGAGTACTAGTACGTGTACGTATAATGAGGTCTGTACCTATACTTACTATGTACATAGTACCGACCAGGGCTTCACTAGGGTATGGTATGCAGTACTTTAAAGTTGTCGTACGAGTGCCTACGGAGTACTACTCGTACTTATACATAGCCCCTTGTCAGAGATAACATTTAATAGAACAAGTACGAGTATGCAAAGATAAGTAGTATGGTATAGCTTGCAGAGATTATATATTACATACGCAGTACTGCGTTCGTACAGAGTCGAGTACGAGTACATAGCATGTACGAAAGAGCTACTGTGTACTCTGTACTAACGAGTACTATGTACGAGCCCTGGTACATACTCGTAATGTGAAGTAGTACAGAGTACTTAGAACTTGTAGGCAAGTTTCAAACTAATAGTGGAATACAATCAGAAGATCACCATGAATACTACTCGTACGCAGTACTACTCCGTACATGCAGTACTCGTAAGAGTACGGGAAATACGAGTACGTATACAAATGCCTACGGAATACAACGATATGAATACATTAGTACAGGCAAATTGTATACTCCATACTCCATACGAGTAAGGCTTCCCTAGGTCCCTAGCACTTACCCCTTCCTTCTGTATTACTGCAATAAGCAATGCAAGGTTGCTTATTACTTCGTTCCCTATACTCGTAAAAAGAAAAGAGAAGAGAAGAAATGTAAAAGTTACTCCGTACTTGTAGGTATCCACAACACTAACTTTAGCGATGTACATAGTACGAGTACATTGTCGTACTCCGTACTGCGTCTGTGTCCTATGTACGGGGTAGATTCACAGTGAACAAGGAGCTATTAGGGGTTTACTAGTATGATGGATTGATACCGTTGCGAAGACTCATTCTTACGAGTACGGAGTACATAGACATTTATACCATCCATGAACGGAATAAAGGAGTGCTTAATTACTCGTAAGCCAGGGGTTCCGTGTTTTATACCAGCTTAAACTAACAAGCGGTTTAAGAGTGCGTGATAATATTTATGAATGGGTAAATATGGCCTCTGTTAAAAGAACGATATCTAAAATATGAGAAAGGTTGGCAGAGTGAGTTAATAATGAAACTAGTCAGAATAAAGCATAGACATAACTAAATAAAAGATGCGAAGTAACCAGTCTTAACATAATTATACTATTAGAATGAATCAAAGTGAAGGAAAGGTGCAATGCGTTTAGTGCGTCATTTATTTTATGTCATCCTCTTTCTACTGCGTATGCTATGCATAGGTCGTACACTGTACTCGGAGCACCACTTTGCATATGCGTAGAGATTTCTTTGTTAGAGCCAGTCTGTTTGTAATACTCATTTTGTGTTCATATCTTTTAAATTTCCACTCTCTCATAACACTCATCTTGTCTTGCATTCATTTTGTCCCCCCCCCCTCCAATTATCTTTCAATCATCTTCCTTTCTTGGAGCCGACATTCTTTCATTCTGTTCCAAATCATATGTAGCATGGTCACGCTAGATATGGTGCTAATGCTGTCTGAGACTCTGGCTGTAGACGGCTGTTTACAAAGCCTGCAACGGCTCCGCTATGCCGTTTGTCTGCCTCCTTGAAGAAAGTACCTACCCATTGCTGTACATTTGCCACTTCTGGAAAGTCGTCTCGCGCTACCTTCTTGCACGTGTTCAGAGGCGTATAGCCAACCCCAAAGCCAATATCATCCACATCCGCCTCGTTAACAACCTCATCGCCGACGCCACTGGACACCTGTGGCGGGTTCTTTAGAAGATCTAGCAGGTGATTGCATGTGAACCCCCAACCCTTTTGGTAGCGCTCCGCAAACGCCTTGCTGTCACACAATGTCTTGGTATAAGATATCACGCCAAGCTTGCGATCGACCGGGCGTGCCAGCTGGCCCGTCGTCTGTAAAATGATGTTGAGGTAAATGGGTGTAAAGACGCCGGACTGTAATGTTTCTGCATGCCGGATAAAATAGTCCGCTCCTAATCCGGCCTCGACACCCTTACCCGATACCAGATGGTAGAATCGTACAAACCGGATCTTGAACGAATCTGATGGGTTGTTCTGCAGCTTTGAAAAGAGAATATTGAGGACTGTGCCAAAGTAAGGCTCCAACTCAACACTTAAAAGAGATACTGTTAGCATTACATAGAAGTAATTAGGAACACGGAGCTCTCAAGATGATCTTACGATGGAAGTGAGGTAACGACAGCTTCGAGAACATCAATGGCATTTTGCTCTGTCTTCTTGGTGGACGATAGCCGCTGGAAGATGCCTAAAACGGCTTCAATTTGCTTCTCTGCAACAATGACACTGGCCATCTTGGGTAGAATTGCCGCAACAAAGCGAGCACAGGCTGGAACGTTTCCCCTTGTCTCCCATATTGTTGCATTTAGCACAACAGGAACCAAGGTTTTGTACTTCTCAGGCAAAGGCTGAGTGGGGTTTGCCTCTAAAAGAGCTGAAATAATTTGGAGGACATAGGGAACAAATTCTGTGCGAGGTTAGATCAGAGACGTAAATACACACACATGTAAACTCACCAGAAACGTCTCCTGTGAAAACGTATGAAAAAGGCTCCCACAGCTGTTCTTCAATCTTGACGCCTGATATGCCCCCACAGTAGCGCACGAGAGCACCGATGGCTTCAAAATGGTAGTAGTAAAATCGTGGGTTGCTCGGGTTTTGCATAATAATTTTCGTGATGACGACAAGGTGACTAAGGACGCCGTCCATAATGGGAACAATGCCTTCCTTGATGACGATGAGTACGCGCATGATGCAGCGCATAAGAAATTCATTCTCTTGTAACTTGGCTGGCTCAGGCTCCTTTTCTACTAGGCTGAAAAGATGGTTTAGTAGGTCCTTGGCCAGCGGTTCAATGTCTCCGCGGGAAAACAAGTGTTCGCCAGCATCATTGGTCAAGAACAGCACACGCTCAACAGCAATGGCGGCGTACGTGTAGACAACGTAGTTGGTTGATGCCAGGTTCTGGATCAGCGGTTGGAAGGCCGCTTGCCACTGGTCTTTAGTCAACTGGCTGCGGAAGTTGTGTAGGTACTTAATGGCGTCGACCTTTGCAATAGGTTCAGTATTGGTATTGCTGAGCAGATCGGCGGCCACATTCTTCTGAAAGAAGTCCACGACGTCAACATATTGATTGACTGTCTTGACCCCCTGTGCTGCTGTGACGGCGCCCTTTGCAGCGATGGCAAGGAAGAGGTAGATGGCTGTATCCTTGGCCTTCCAGTCGGTCTTTCCTAGGTCCAGGTAGTGGTCGATATAGCGGAAGACAACCTTCGTGACAGGCATCTCAAACTTTTCTAGAAGCTTGCGCAAAAAATCTGTGGCTGCACGTCTCCGCGAGTCGGTATCAGAACCTTCAAGATCACGGCGGATAAACTCGATCGGCTCGTCTTCGAACATTTCAATGTCAGACTCGCGCAGGGCCACGTTGGGCAGGATGACAGCCTCAACAATGCGGCCCAGCATCTCTTCGGAGTCAAAGGTGGCGGCATGCCGCGGGGATGAAGCAACGGCGGTCAGAAACTGCAGTGCCTTGCTGACAAGGAGGTCAAAGCGCTTCTCTGGACCAGTCGCTGACAGTACGTCCCAAACTGCGCGAATAAAGGGCTCAGTGTGTGAGCCAAAATCGTCGTCATACTTGGTGGTGTAAAGCTGCAGGGCCTCGCAGATGTCGGCTTTGACGTTCTCGACCACGGTCGGTTCGTCATCGTCGGCATCTGCAGATAGGGCCGGGTTGGTGTACGCAAGGTATTTTTGGAGGAGGGTGGTGATCGGTTGGAGGTTTGACTCAATGATGGGCGGCAGATCCTGGCAGGAGAGGTCGTAGAAAATCTTGACTAGCATGTTTAGGGCCTCAAACCAGCTCTTGAGCACATCCGTCTTGTCTTTGTTGGCATCAATTTGCTGGTCGACAACGGTAAGCATGCGCATAAAAGGCTCGCCGAACTTGGCGAGCACATGGTTAACCTCCTCAAACAGGTCGTTGGAGCGGAAGAGTGGTCGCCAGCGCACGAAAATGGAATGTGCCACCTCTAGCACGCCGTTGGTAACGGTTGGGGCAGTAGCGGACAGGCGGCTGACGAGGTCCTCGATCAATGTATCCCAACGTTTCCAGAAGTCCGAATCGGCAATGATGCTGATAGCCTCACCCAGTTGAGTCTGTATGTTTGCTGGTGAGGAAATCATGAGCCCAACCAGCTCCTGCTTGATGGTGTCTACTTCGTCCTGCGGTAGCTTGTAAGCGCCCTCCTCATCGACATAGTTTAGACGGATGAAGTTCTTGAAGCAGAGGGCCGCGGCCAGGCGAGTCTTGGGGGGCAGGGGCTGAGAAGAGACAATCTGGAGGAGGGTGAGACAAAATTGAGGCTTCTTTTCCTCTAGACGCAATGCGGCCTCGGCTAGTAGAAAAGGTAGTGTGTTAGAGTATATGTAGCTCGATCAAGACAGGCTGAAGGAAAACAAAGTAAACGAAAAATGAAGCCGCAGTATCAGCCAAGCATACATACCTTTTCTATGCTGCGATGGATCTAGGGTGGAATCGAGAAGTTGTACGATTCCACCGATTTGGAGGCTCATCTTGTTTCTCTTTCAGGGTAGTAGGAGAGCAAAAAGATTCAGTATGGAATGCCGGAATAGGAAGCGTAAAGGATAATGAGACGAACTATAGTAAGGTGAGATGGTGGTCTGGGTGAATTTTTTTCTTTTGAAGCTCCAAACAACAGAAGGAGCTGTTGGCTGGGTTGCCAACTAGCGGCGGGGGAACATGAGGGACATCACGTGATAAAAATTTTACATAGTATTCTAAGCAGAGATCGAATTGGCTTATGTAAGAAACCCGACTCAGTATTATCGAATACGTAAAAATTGAGTCTCTACTCGTAATCGATTATTGTTAAGGGAGTTTTAGCTGCGTGTTTGCTCTTTTTCCAACTTCCATCAATTTTCCTACTGCAACATTGAGCGAAAGACAAACGCCCTCCAGACCTACTCCTTACTAGAGACTCACGCAAGCCTACTCTGTATCCAGTACTTAACAGCCCCGGCCGACAGCGCTTCACCAGCTGTCCTCTTCTTCTACACTTTGCTCTCCTGCGCACACCCACTCTGCCCTTACGGGTTTGAAGAAATTCGCTACTCTTTTATAGTGGATTAGAAAAGCATAGATCGCAATCCCATCCGAGTAAAAACACCTGCGCTGCCACGGAGGACGTAACGCTGCCCTGAGTAGTACGCAGTAGGTGGAGTCGAGCACGCCTTTATTTGACTGGACCAACAAGCACGAGTACAGAATACAGGACACAACCAAAATACTAGCAAGATAGGTATTGATAGCAAACGCAAACTAAGAAACCTAGACAGCCATTTAGAGAGTCAGGGAGGACTTTTACGACCTTTCCGCCGCGAAACCGAGCCTTTCGAGGTATTCTGTCTCCGCTTAGCCATCTTCTGCTTTCTTATCTATGATTGATCGTCTCAGTTGCCCAGTTCATCGATCCCCTGTTTCCTCTTCCACTACGTCTTACCAAAGAACACTTGGAGATCGACTGAATGGGATAACGCCGAGCATTGTGATACCTTGGTCTTCTCTACTGCGACTTTATGCGAGTAGTTGTGTCATTGTAAGTCAGCTGTCTGCTTGTCGCTGCCCATCTTTCAAACTTCATTACGATCCCTGCTTCCAATCAAATTGCTTTTAAGCCCCCCCCCTCCCTTCCAGTCTATTCCCCAACGTTATCCAGTTGCCACACGGGATACAGGTGGGGGTTCAGAATTTCGCATAAGAGGGAGATAAAAAGGCAAGCGAGAAAGTGAAAATTTTTGTAAAAATGGCAATAACGAGAACGAGAACACGCTGTACAACGATAAAAATCCGGCCAGGCAGAAAAGGAGAGAAAGAAACGAGAGAAGTGAAGAAGAAGGGACGAAAAAAGGAACGGAAAGACAAACCACAGGTTCTCTGGCAACAGGCACTACCGAATACATCGAATTAAGGTCAACGACAGGAATAAAGATTAAGGCATATTGGAGCATGCACACGGAACATAAGAGCAGATCCACCAACACAAAGCTATACATCTACCAACTGCTGGCAGGTTCTAGCATGTGAGAGGCAAGGCTTTTCTTCCTTCTACATCTAGATTAGGAAATACGCAGTCCATTGTTAGCAGCCGACCTCGAATTGGACGTTTAATACTCTTACTGTCTTCTACTTTCTCCCTTGCCGCTTCCTAGACACGGCAATTTCATGTTCATTTTTCTTGCTTGCTGTCTCCTCGCTCTGCACCTGCTTTTATTTCCATTCTCACGGTGTTCCTTTGCTCTTATGATGGCCTCCGGCTAGATTCTAACATGCTTCGTCGAATAGTCTCACTTGGCCAGCCAGCCTCCGAGAGAGACGACAATCCCATGTCGCCAACATCGAACGATGCCAACCGTTCCTCCGAATCAAAGAACACGGCTGTTCTAGCCGGCGTCTTCAAGGGCCTGACCGGAGCTAAGCTGACTAAATCTCCGCCCGCGACTTCATCTGCCCTCTTGCCGCCACCCCTGCTATCTGCTGCCGCTTCTTCCGTATCCGTTAGCTCGACTTATCCCCCGTCTTCCGACGTCACTGACACCGACTCGAACAAGAATCCTTCCTACATGAGTGTTTCTTCATACATCGAGTACTTGGAGCAATTGAAAAATGGAGCTATTAATGAGAGAATCGCTGCTGCTTCAGCCCTACGTGCTAGTCTTGCCGATTCTACTGTCGATTCCAAGCTGGATGTCTGGCATGCGGCTAGAGATCTCATCGACTCTGCGAATACTCTAGCTGCCCGGGAACCTGGTTGGGATTTGCTGGCTGAATGTGCAAAGCATACTTCGTGCACCACCCTCGAGCGAAAAGAGATATTCTATGCAATCACTACGCCAGCTGACACAGGAGACTTCCACTTGCAGCTCTCCGCTCTGACCAGCCTGACAAGCAATGGCCGCGACTTGTCTGGTTTTGAGTACGATGTGTTCCCTCTTTTGACTCAGTGGTTCCATGTAACCTACCGGGCCTCCAGAGCTGCTGCCAAGATTAGGTCTTCATCCAGCAGCGGCGGTGGGAAGACCGGCGGTGGAAAGTCTTTTCCATTAGCAACTGCCGCAGAGACGAACTTGGCACACTTATTTGCCTACTCTACCGACGTTCTCAAGTACAACTTCAAAATTGCAAGTGATAGGGCTATGGATGGGTTTCTTGATGCTATCATACATATTGCGATGAACACCAGCACCGAGGATGACTTGAGCGCATGCGTTAATGTCATTAGTACCTGCGTCATCGTCGGTGCTATGCCCAATAACAGCCTGGATAGCTGTGTAAAGGTGTTGTGTTCCATTTATTGCTTGGTTGCTAGACTGCGCAGCAGCGCCTGGACTGTCCTTTCCAATATTTTCAAGTCACACCACGGAATTCCAACTGTCCGCATCTTGCTAAACACTCTTCGCAACTACCCAGAAGCAGGCGTCGAGTCTAAAGAGGCCACCCGTCAAGTCCGTGGGGCTTTGACTATCTTGCAGAAACTCGTCACCCGAGCCGGTTCTGGCGGCTATCCCCCAGTTTCATACGGTCTTTTGGTCGACGGCTTGAGGAACGTTGCCAATGCCACGCCTTCTCCACGTGTGGTTGCCTTGACCCTACAGCTCATCAACCGGTTGTTTGGCGACAGCGATAGCCAAATCCGTCCCCTCATCGTGGACGAAGGCTGGGCCCCACTTCTAGACGTTGCCATTAGCTGTGCTCGGAGGAGCACCCCCCTTCAGTTATTCAATGCTGGTAACACGCACAAGCAGACACGGCTGTCAGTTGGCGGATTGGATGAGTCATCGCCACAGGCCATGGTTGACAGCCAGGCTGCTGTGCTCACGGCCAGAATTGAGGCAGTTTTACGGGGACTACTTGCTGCCCGCCCCGAATATGCGCAGCGCAATAGTTGCATAGCCTTCCTTGCCAGCGTCCATCCAATTCTTCCAGACTCTGGCGCTGAACTTGTGCTTAAACATTTTCAAGAGTTTCGTTGTTGCTTCCCGTCTGATCCACAATGGGACGCAAATATACGGTTGGTTCTTGATGCTTTTTATGCCCAGAGCTCGCGCTCGGCCTTTATCCGACTGCTGGCCCTGAGGACTGCTATCGATGTAATTGATGTCCTGGCATTGGTTGGTGGTGCTATCGATTCCCCGGATGCTGTACCCAACTTGGTTCGCCACATTCTGGTACACATAGGAGACGAACGAGACACAGTCATCCTTCATCAGATTGTCTCATTTGCTGTGGATATTTCCCCCTCAATGGACATGCGCCTTTATGAATATATTTTAGACTCTTTGGTCTGGGTGATTAAGAGCGACGAGCGGCGTCAACCATCGACATTGACCACGACAGGAGACAGCCTTTCGGGGTCATCTTCATCTCCCACTGAGAAACATGGCTCTTTTATCGATCAGAGCACATCTAATATAGCGGCTCGGGCTTTGTCGTGGATTTTCATGAAAGTAATGAATTTCGATGCCGAGAAGGCAGTTAAGGCTTTCGATACTCTGCTCCTAGTCGCAAAGGATAGGCATTGTCCAAACGACGCTCGTTTGACGGCTTTCAAGCTGTTCTTCCGTCTGCGTGCTGATTGGGCAAACCGGATTTTTCTTGTCGAAAACACCGAGTCTGACCGGCTGGCTGCCGTTCTCCTGCGGACAGAGTCCTCTATGGACCACAAAATTACCGAAAATTCGCCACATCAGGCGCAGAATATACGTCCGATAAAAGCTGAGGTTGGTGGCCCATCTCCTCCGCCAATTCTACATCCGCAACGGACTGTACGTGGCGTTTCTCACGGTCAAGGAGGTCCGAGCCCCAATCAGGACCGAACGGCCACATCTACGAGGCGAGCGAGTGGCGCGATTAAACATCAAGGCAGCTTTCCAGCGCATTACTACCGACAGCTTTGGACACTGCCAGATCCAGATGCCTTGCCTGAGTCACCATCATCGAATGCTAGCCCGGTCCTCTTCTCCTACCAGGGTGCCGACATCACAACGACAGCTATTGGTTCAGATAACAAAGCTGACAGCGATGAAGAAGATAATACTTGCGATTTTAATCGGGGAGACAGCCATGATGAAGGCCATGAGAACCGAAATGAAAACTGTGGCATTGTGACAGCTAGTAGTAAAGGAGCGGGTCAGGATAATATTCAGATCCCATTATTGACGTTGAAAATGTCAGGGTTGATGGAAGTGGTATTTGACATTCTGAATCATGGGGATAGTTGGGAGATATATAGCTTTGTTCTCGTTCATCTTCCGTCACAACTCAGCAATCATACTATTTGTCGAGGAGCTGTCAAGGTAATTTTGCGGATTCGTGCCAAGTTATGCGACCAAATGCGGCTCAACAATTCACAAGAACCACCAGCTACAACAGGGCTTCGGCGACCAGACGCACAGACTTGTATTCTCCAGAGTTTAACCATGATCCTTAGCTATCATGAGTATTTTTCGCGACAGGAAGAGGATGATCTAGTGCACACATTTATTGCTGGTCTACTGGATAAGAATCCTATTACCTGTGTGCAGGCATTGTCTATTTGCTGCTTCGAGCTCCCAAACGCGACAGCCAAGTCACTGGTCACGATTCTACAGAAAATGTCGCGGATAATTACCCGCCCAGGTGTGGCTATGCATATTCTGGAACTGCTAGCTTGCCTCAGTCGACTTCCGTGGTTATACTCCAATTTTCGGGAAGACGAATACCGGATTGCATTTGGGGTCTGCTTTCGGTATCTTCAAAATGTGCGAGACAGACGGTCGGCAACGGCACGGGTAGGTCATTATGCCAGTGGTAGTGATCCACAAACTACAGCGGTAGGAAGCTCACTAGGGACAAATCTGGGGACGACCCCAGGTATGGCATCAATCTATGGAGCTGATAATCTTACGCAAAGCTCCGATTCGCTGCCAGGACAACTGGCAGCCTCTGGCTCTGCATCAAGCCCAGGTTCATCTGACGACTTGCCAGAATATGTGTATGCATTGGCATATCATGGAATCACTTATTGGTTTCTAGCGCTACGGGTACCAGATCGGGCCAGTTACGTGTCGTGGATTGCAAGCCGGCTCTTTGTAGAGAGCGACGGACGACAGATCATGGAGGAACAGGCACAAGTGACGCTAAATTTTATGCAGCAAGCAGCTTTCTTTGATGGAGACGAGTCCGTCCCCAATGAGGACGACAGATCGACCGAGGAACTATCGAGCCAACGCAGCTGGATTGTGGGCGACAGCATAATCACAATCCAACAGCGTGCAAACAAGCCTGGCTGGGCGATAATTACCAAGCGGCAACCATCATCAACGTCATATTACACTATCCAGGAGAATCTGCAACCACGACCATCGCACCAAACGCGAGGCGTGGATGGATCGGTAGAAGGCCCATTATCGTCATCAGCACAACAGACACACCGTTCAATAAATGTGACACCGTATATAAGCAGTGCTGAGCTGCCGAGCCATCTGTTGACGCAACTGATAGCACCTGTACCTCAGCCGTATGATTCACCTCTACGTCCTATCCCACTTCCGGATGACGATTCAGTAGCTCGAGCGTTCCGAGCATTTGATCGTAATTCCACGGTAGACGGGCACAAAGTCGGAGTTATTTACATTGGAGAGGGTCAGACAGATGAAGCAGAGATCCTAGCGAATGTGTCTGGAGGCAATGACTACGTGGACTTCCTTAACGGCCTGGGAACACTAGTGCGGCTCAAGGGTGCCAGTTTTAATACACAAGGTCTGGATAGGGAGTATGACACGGATGGAGCATACGCATTTTGCTGGCGCGACCGAGTGACCGAGATGGTGTTCCATGTGACGACACAGATGCCAACAGACCGGCAACGGGATCCATCGTGCATAAATAAGAAGCGCCACATTGGCAATGATTTCGTGAACATCATCTTCAATGATTCAGGTCTGCCGTTCCGATTTGACACATTTCCTTCTGAGTTTAACTATGTCTACATTGTCATCTCACCAGAGTCAAGGGCATCATTTGTGGCCCGGCGGGAAGTGGCACTGGAAAAACAAAAGAAGAAAGAAGAGGCGGCCAAGGAGACAATAATTGGCGCACAGGCAGATAGCAAATATGGGATATCGTCTGGTTCAGCTTCAGCAAGGTACACGAGAGGGGCCGAGACGGCGATGCCATTCTATAAAGTACAAGTGATGAGCAAGCCTGGGTTCCCAGAGATTTCACCAGCGGCCGAAACTAAAATAATTGGTCTCCAGGCCTTGCCTGACTTTATCCGACTTCTGGCTTTGAATGCATCTGTGTTCTCGCAGGTTTGGTCTAATCGCCAAGGCGGTGAGCACTTGTCGTCCTGGGGTAACCGGCTGCGCCAAATCAAACGCCTTCGAGAGCGTTATCAGCCATCTTCTTCATTGCCATCATCGGCTATTCCTATAGGAGCGTCAGGGGGGAGTGGAGATGGTGGTAGTGGAATATCTGTTCCAGGAGATACTACAACGGCAACTTCTGGTGCGGGAGGATCATTTCCAGGGGCTTCCGGGGGTGGACTGGTGATTGGAGCTGGGGCTGGTGTTGGAGGAACTGGGACTATTGGTAGTGGTGGCGGAGGTTTAGGTGGCGTGGGCATGCGGGACAGTTTCAACAGCCTGCGGCGGTCTTCAATGGCTACGTTTTTTACAACGGCGAGCGACATAAACAGTCATCGGTCGTCGGTTCACTCGACGGGGACAAATGTTACCACAACGACGATGCCAGAAAGCACTGATGTGACTGCGATGGTAGGCACTGGAGGGGGTGGTGGAGGAGGAAGCAGTGCAGGGGGCGGAGCATCGACAAAAGTCCAACATGGAAGTACAGATTCATGGGTGAACTCGTTGGATTTTTCGCAATGGACACAACATACGAGTAGATAGAAGGAAGAACTCCTCAAATCAATACGGAGAGAGGATGGAAGAAGGGGTGGAAGTATCTTATCCTCTGTGCTGTCTTTGGATAGGAATTTAGCATACGCACGCACGAGTATACCATTTAAAAGTTTTGACTGTTTTTGGTTAAAGCACTACTTTCTGAAAAAATCTCAAAATTTCTAGAGTAGTAACTTGTTAAAGTGTCTAATATTGGGTAATATATAGCATATCTTTGTTCTAAGATACTACTCCATAGTTTGTACTTGAATAATAAGTTGCGTGATTACACTGCACCAACACCACTCGCAGGAACATATACAAATGGGGAACCCCGAAGAGTGGTGTCGATTATTTACTCATTCTCGTGTGCTCGTATAATGTCGCGCTTCGCTTACTATGTACTGTATCGAAACAAACACTTGTACATACTCGTACGAGGACTTATACGTATGTGTAAAAGTACTCCGTGCGTATTTTGTACAGCTCCGGAATATTTTGAAAAAAGGATGAAGAGAAACGGGGGAAATTTCCAGAATCGAGTTGATGACGTGCGATTTAGAAGTGCTCAACGCAATATACCAAAGAGACACGAATACGAAATACGAATCATATATGTTGTGCAGGTATGCTACATACCCGAGTCTTCAATATTTGTAAGTAGGGAGATAAAGAAAAATAAAACGGTAAAGAAAAGAAGAAAAGCAAAACAAATAAAAAGAAACGGTCGGACCGGGCCATTGCGGACACCCGTTAGACTACTGCGTAAGTGGAACAAGGGCAAGGTACAGGGATGTACTATGTATTGGGTAGAAAGGGAAGGGAAAGAGGAGCGACATGATACAGGTATGCAATGAAAAGAAAACCTTGGTATTGTATACTCCGTAGTTTTAAGAACTAGACTTTTAGTAAAAGTACTCTGTAATTTATACGGAGTATATTAGTTTACATATACGTAGTACCATAGTAGACAAAGGAAATCCCTTCATACTATGTACTCCGTATATGGTATAGTGCTAATACTTTTACTAGTATTATACATATTACTTTCTATGTACTCGTACATAGTAGAACAAGTATTCGACCTATAGAGTGGCCGGCTAGTAATTAGTAGTAGACGTCTAATTCACTTGTGAAGTCACCGGGACCCTTTACGTCCCCAGGTGGTTTCCTACGGTAGGAGTACATAGTACAATGGTCTGTCTGGTGATGCTTCTTGTCTAAGTCTAAGTCTAATTCTACGTCTATGGGACAGTCTGATTAAGTAGACGCAGAGACTTCTGTGCGGTGGAGCCTTATTTCAGTCCTCCTGGACCTGCCGGTCACACTACGTATCACGTGACCCCACAGTATTCGTCTAGTCCCTACTCGTATACCGACAAGTGCCATTATTGAAAAAGCAAAAGAATTTCATTAGGGGGATAGGCCGCGGACGAATAGCGTCAGGTTTAGAGCAATACCTCCGTACACGTAGGAGATTAGCTTGCTATAGACAAGCATCAATACAGTGCTCCGTAATGAGCTTCCCCAGTATATGAGTGGTTGTATCTCTACTGTGTACCTGTACACCTCAATACAACCTGAAGAGGCGCGGGAGTGTATTCGTAAGAGATTGGTAAAGCTAGAACGAAAAAGAGCATGAAAATAAAAAGTGGAAATAAAAGCAAAGAGAAGACGTACGAGTATGCAGTAGAAGAAACAAGACAAGTAAATAGGGGAAGAAGTGGGTGTGATAAGGCAAGACAAGAAGCAGGAAGAGGGGAAGGAAGTGGTAGTAAATAACAGTCCCGAAGAAATCAAGTATAAATAATTATATTTATCTTGTATATTACGTAGTTAAAATATTAAATCAGAAAGTAATTGTCTTAGAGAGGCAAGTTACATAATAGCAACTAAATTGAATTATTATTCACGAGACATTAATAAAATACCATTCGATCAGTTAGAATAATGGTGTAAGTTAAATGCACAGGCAAATGCCCGGATTTTGGACCGGAGAATGAATGGTTGAGAAATTATTTTGTAATATCATGGTGAAGTTGGATTGTTATTTATTTATGTACCCTAATTTTTTGTACTATGTACTTCATCATCTTGTCCAATCTTGACCCAATAATGGAGCCGAGCCAGTCAAGAATTTTTTTCTTAATTTTTTTTTTCGTATCACACGCCGTGATAATCACCTTTTTCTTTCTTTCTCCACACCCCCTTACCTCATCAATTTTGGTTTATGATGGGGGACTCCGGGTTAACCGCTGGATAGCTTTTGGATTCTCTTCTTATGGGAACGACTGGCTTGTGTGAAGGATGCCCCTCATTCTACCCCGTAACAGTACTTGTAGTTCCATTTTCATTTTAGAAACACATAATCTAAGGCGTATGGGTGAATTACTCCGTACTGTCGTGTCTATGTGCTTGTCTCTTTATCTTCTTCACATATGCTCACATAAAATGATTATAGGCAGAGAATTAAAGCAAAAGCAAAATCATCTCGCATAGCCATGTTCTCTTTTTCCAGTGTACTGACTAGTCTTAACTAGTCGATCTTAATTTTTTGTACGCAATGATTGTAATATACTGCATAGTCAATCCCTTACATTGTACAAGTACTCCTTACCTGTCCATTCACAAACAAGTACAAGGGCTGACCCAAAAAGGCCAGAAAAAGACAGAAAAGGAAAGAAAAAGAGACAGATGGAGGGGCTGACCCACCAGCGTGCAGTGTGCATTCTGCAATCGAGCACAGACCGTATTAATCAATTCTTCCCTTTACTCCGTAGTACGGAGTATGTTCTTCCCACCTTGTTTTTACCATTCAACCCACAACACCTACGTACGGAGTACTTCTTTGACTCTTCTTCGACTCTACGAGTACTACCCCTCCTCCTTTTCTATTTCGCTTGCTCTACCTTGCATTATAAAATTGGAGTTTTATTGATGCACAAGGTTCCCGCACTTAGTTTGACCTTCTCTCTTCTTGTATATATGATACTGATAGGAAAGGAGACCAAAATAATTTATATTCCTACCAATACAGTAGTACCATAGTAATGAATATGACATTACTGCCCCGTTGCAGCTATGATAACGCGTTACGTATTTGCTAACCTTCTAGTGATTGCTGCGCGGAGGGAAAGATGACGAAAAAAAGCCCCGACAAGAAATATGTACAAAACAAATAGACAAAACGGAATTAGAAGAAAATTGAAGATCTTAAAAGGAGGAGGGACAACAGAACAACAGCGGTGATTTGCCTGCCATGCACTTGTCCTATACGCACGACGGTTATTACACAGTATTTACCATCAACAGTACACAAAGTAGAAAATGGACAGAAAAGTAAAAAACTCCTTCGTATAGTATACCCTGTTGAGAAATGCAAAATCTTTCTACTCCGTATGTCCTTCTGTGTGAAACTAATCAGTACAAAAGAAAAGAGAGAAGCGCCAGGGCATCCAACCCACCCTGCCCCTCCTCAGCCCACACTCCCTGCCATACAGCCCCTCTCTTCCCTTCAGTTATTCTGTTCACTGCTGCTGCCGTTCAAAACTAGCTCGCTCGCCAGCTTAGTACTCGCACTCCGTATTTCTCGTTTAGCACTCGTAGATGTCATTTCCTTGAGTGCTGGTACGATCGTATACATAGTACAAAATGGGCTGGTAAATTCTGTTTTCGTATTTCACTTTTGACCTCGTAGACTCTGTGTACCAGTATGAGTACGTATCCATACTATTTTACTCCGTATATATGCGTCCTCTCATTTTTGCTTTTTTTCGTCTTTCTGCGTTAGCTTTGGACAAAGCTCCGGGCTCTGTATTATGGCGCCTCCCCTCTGCTAGTCAAGCTTCACGCCAGACATCCCTATATCGCGCCCATATATGGAACCCTGTAATGACCCCACAATTCTCGTTTTAGCGTCTCATTATATGCAGCATCGGCCCCCCTCTCTTCTTCCTTCTCACATTCTCTCCCTCCAGGCACGAGTGTTCTGTACGAGTACCCGCCATACTCATACTCCCTCGTTTTGATCGTGAGAAGAGAGAGGGGGCCTTGGGAATGAGGGTCGAATCTTGTGGAAACTCACCTGTGCTTTGGAACCCATCATGCCCCCCTTTAATGGCATCTATGAACATTCGCTGCATTCCTCGCTCTTTATGACTGCGGACACAATAATCTAACACCCGAAGCATGGCAGAGTTCCTTTGGGCCATAGAAGTAATATGATCATCTGCGCAAGACGGTTAGCCGGTCTAGAATATTAACCCCTCCCCTCCATGCCAGAAACGCAGTCTGCCTAAGTTTTGGGGTCCATTACTGCTGCTTTCAGGCAATTTTGCTTGGTCAATTCCTTTGACCCCCCCCTCCTCCCCCACCAGCTTGGTGCGCGCTCACATGCTGGATTTCTTAGAACACGTACCTGCAATGCAGATGCAAGCTACACCGCCAACATCACTGCCTATTTTGCTGGCCCAGGGCAAGTTGTCGGCTACTAGGGAGCCGCTCTTTGGGGCGTAGGTGAGCACTGTAGCGACAATGACGCCCTTCTCCAATCCCACGAGGATGTCCTCGATGTAGTCGGTGCCTGCTAGCTGATAGTACTGGTCATAAAAACCTACATTATCCTTTCGAGTAGACTCGCGTGCCACAAACTCGAGGACTTGGTCGAAATCAACGGATTCACACCTTTTAAATGTTAGTTCACCAGGGCTACGTTCATCGTTTGGCCAGTCTTTCAGGTTGATAATCCAGTCGCAAGCCTCCTGTCCGCATCCAGGCACACTGTCTGAGTCGATCCGCCATCCCCGTTTTCGAAACCAGTCCTCCGCGGGTAGACCCTTAGGTATGCCATACAAGAGGCGGGGAAATGTGCTGCCTAGTTGTAGTCGAGATACTCGATGCTCTCGCAGTTGGCGTAGGGCGTGGCTGTGTAAACTGGTACCGATGCCGCAACCCCAGAAACGTTCGTCTACTATGATAGCAGCTAGGCTGCCAATCCAGGACGAGTCGCTTTTATCCCTAAACGTCGTGAATGTAGCACAAAAACCTAGCAACTCGCTGGTGGATGAATTGCGGACAACAAAGTGCTTCGAGTAGCCTGGCCGAAAAAGGAGATTGGTAAATATCGGCAGGTCTAGATGGAACTGACTAGGCAAGACTTGACACCAAAGGTTGTGGATGGCTCGTATCTCGCTCACATCCCATTCTTGTACGAGCCATCGCATCTGACTCGCGGCGAGTGCCATGGCTGGCTCACCTTGGGTATATCGTAGTAGCGGGGGTGCTGACGGTCGAAAGAGGAGTTCAGCAGCGGCTTCGAGTTGCGTGTGCGAGTAGTTCGGAATTTCAATCAAGGTAGGAAATAGGCCGTCTGCCACGCTCACACCCAAGTCGCTCAGACTGCAGCAGTTGAGTATGATTTGAGGTCGGTCTGGAGTGAATTGGCGGACAATCTGGGAAAAGAGAATCTGCGATGGCTGTCCAGTACAAGGTGGACCAGTGATGACAAAGATGACAGCAGCGGCAAGTTTGAGGTGGCTGGCGTGGTTACTAGTAATCCCGTCCCGTACCATATAAGGGATGTGCCGAATCCAAGGGTGGTACGTGGCTAATGCCCGACCAAAGGATTCAAACGGGTCTTGTGGCGGTTGCCCGGTCTCTTCTGATTCAATTGGCACCGCAGCCGGTGTGAGGACATAAAGCAAGTCTCTTTCGCTAAGGATCTTCCCCAGGGGGACGCAGGACTGTAGATCTTGCACAAGAACGGCGGCCGGTCGTATTTGGTGCGGCTGTTGCAGTTGCAGTTGTGGGTGTTGTGGGTGTGGGTGATGTTGACGCTGTTGAAAATATTGTTCGTGTTGGCTGGCGGTGCCATTTTCCGAAACCCCTGGCGCCGGCGTTACTTGCATGACCCCTCCAGCCGGACCCGTAGGCTGCTGACAAGGTGGCTTTCACGCTGATGCTGCTATAAAACAGCTCACGAACACTGCAGCTGGTTCCGAACAGGGTAGTCAGTACCAATTTTGTCCGTGTCCTCTTTTTTCGTATCGTTTTTTCTTCTCGTCTTTGACTTCTCCTTTAATACACTTCATATTGGAACAATATTTTCTTGCCCCTTCTAACCCCCGGAAAGCCAAAATATCAGTGGACTTCTTAAGTTGACGCTTTCTGAACTATGTACACATTTATTCTCTCTTTACTAAGCCACAATTGATGGGGTTTAGTAGATGAGAGAAGAAACGATGCACTGGCCCCTCTCCTCGTACGAGCAAGAGCCGATTCCCACATCATATGCTTTAGCTAAATAACGACACGAATGAAACTTACTTGGAGAAACTCTTATTTGCATTACGGAGTGTTGAAACAGATCTTGCTCGCGCCTTGAAATACTATCGGTCTGATGCGTGAAGTGAGTGAGCACTATTTTTTGCTATAGGGCAGAGGCTAGTAGTGCTGCTTGAAATTAGTAAACCGCACTTAGGAGGCGACATAGGCGGGAGGTTCCGAAATTAGAAAGAAAGAAGGCAAACGAAGTATTATCGTATAAAAAGGGAGCGAGAAAGGAGGCAAAAAGAGAGATAAAGTTTAAAAAATATAGGAAAAGGGACGGGAATAGGAAAGGGACTAATAAGATAAAAAATTGTGGTATGGTCACCGAGTAGGAAAATTCACAAGACTGAACTAGAGAGATGCTTACCAGCTGCTTCTCCCTTTATTCTAGTTCCTTTCCCTCTGTCGCAATTGATGCGTACCCAGAGAGAAAAGATCGGAATATGGTAAGGATAGTGGAGAGACGACTATTTGCTTGAGTAAAGCCCATTCCCTTCTTGGGACGAACCTAGAGACGACTCAAACTGATGTTACTTGTGGCGCTGTGACGCCGCCGCATTCAATTTATAGAGGTGCTTTGATAGTTCCACCTGTTCGCGAATTACTAGCCGGATATAATGTCGTTGTTTATATTTTTGCTTTGTTGTCTCTGCAGTTGGTCTCCATCAATGCTGCCATGTGTTGTCATGTGTTGTCATGTGTTGTTGTTGTTGTTGGTGGTGTTGTTGTTGTTGGGTCTGTTTGTAGAGGACCTGCTTGTAGAAGACCTTCTAGGTTGGGTAGATTAAGCCTGATGAAGTTTGGCCGCCGGGGACCGCTAATGGACACCAAACTGCGACCAGAAAAGGGGCCAGTTCTTCAAAGACAGCAGTAGGAGCTAGAGTCAGAAAAGGAAAGGAACCGAGAAATAACAAGGACTGTTGCAAGGACGGTAATACGTTGATGAGCTGGATTGAGAAATTGAGGGAAAGGGTGAGGCAATTATGCGAGGGGCGCGGAGGTAGAAAAAATGCTTCTGGAGGAGAGCATTGGTTAGGTCAAAAAAAGGAAAGATGCAGAAGATAGGCACTGGACTTGGCGTGGTTATTTGATTTGCGGATTTCCTGTATGTAAAGGAGTAGGTCGTATGAGGAGATGTCTCTGGAGGCAAAAGTCCAAGTACAAAAATAAATAGCAGAGGGGAAAGACGGGAAGAAGAAGGGAAGAGGGGGACTACTGGCATTTGCGAATGGCAGCAAGGCAGAGAGGGAAGAGACAATAGGTCGCGATTGCCGCTTGACACCACTAGCTGCTGACGCCAGCCCACCGATGTGCGTGACCAACATCATTCTTTCCTTCTTCCTACTGGCCACTTTTTGGGCTCGCTTTTCCTGTGTTTGCCTTTATGCCTTGTTCCCTCCCCCTCTCTCTTACTCTTTTAATACCCCCCTTCTTTTCGGCCACTGTCTAGACCCGGCCTGTTCACAAACATTAGGAAGCATAAAGCGAGAAGACCGTGTCAGTTGGCTTACGACCCACTCTTTGCCGCTTTGCTTCAGAAAACGGCTGTTGCTCCTCAAAAATAGTCTGTCCGCTTTTCTGCCACCTCGTCTGTCCTCCTCTTGAGCATCCACCCACAAAATCATAGAAATACACACGGTGGTTCTGTAGAGACATGTCAAAGGTCACATATCCCTCAAGGCCTGGTTAAAGGCCTAATTGATTAGCGACCTCGTACTTTTCTCGATTTTATCTATGCATAATACATATTTTTCTATACGTAGCTTTGGTTTTTTTACCACCAAAACATAATGTGCATACGCAGTGCTCCTTATTGTGTGGCAGATTACCCGAGGAAAGGACGTCGCTGCTCATTGTACGTGATACCATACAAGGGAGGGGCTCTCAGTGGTAGTTCAGCACAGGTGGGGTACTATCACACATCGCGCAGAGCACCTACTCCGTACGGTGTACGGAGTAATGTGCATGAAGTTGCTCCTCTTCCACGCAAATGGCAGCGGTGTACTTACGTAACCCTCTTCACCCTGGTTAATTACTCGTAGAGATAACATACGTGTACTGTGTACGAATTTCTGATGCTAGGGAACTTTTACGTATAGACACAAACAATACTTGTGCGCCTAGATCTAGTATTGCTAACCTCTACTGGTGTGGTACGTTGTGCAAGTATAACTCTACACATGCAGTCATGTGTTAAAAGTAAGAGAGTACTACGCAGCATTACAGTATCAAGGGAATTTTTAACGAATTCTCGGTCACATGGATATACTTTTCTATTATGTACTCGTACAAGCGGTAATCAAATATAATGGTATTAACGCCTCTTATTTTGGGGAAATAATATTAGGAAGAAGTTACCAGAAGGGTGGAAATATATTACAGAGAACTCTGTATAGTTCAGCTTTCCCCATTTATAAATATTACAATTATTTCGGTGCATTATTTTCACATCTTCTACAATTGAGTGACGAAGCCTCTCATTCCCGTGTGGCGCTACCTTTTCCCTTGTGGTCGGAATACGCCTGTCGATTGCCTTTTATGCTGGATCTTAGGTAGTCACCTCATAAAGCCCTTTTTCAAAAGCAGTATAAACACATGAACAACGAGAAGTGGGTTTGCGAGACATTACGATTTATGGTCTTAGGGCGGCGAAGATACAAGTGATGTCTCCACGTCGCCCTGGTGAATTCTACAGTATTTTTGAAGAATCAGGGCCGTTTTTTATTTATTTATTTATAATTTCATTAGCTTTTGTTTGCTTGCTTTTCTAATAGGGGATTTTAAATATTAGCATAGCAATTACGTAGTTTTACATAGAAAAATAATTTACTGTCACATGTTTGCGATGACTCACACATTAGTTATGGTGGTGCAGAAGAGGGGCTTCGAGGTACCCCTCCAGAATATCCTAGCTTCATTGAAAGGTAGAAGAATCAACATCATTTTCACGTCTTAGCTACGAGGAGGCGTCGAAATTCTAAACAGCTAAACACTACTGTGACGGAGCCGGACTAGTTTTAGTCCGAACTCCCCTTCTAAAGGGAGACACTCCGTAGATACAAGATAGAGAATCCAAGCTTCTTTCTTTTCCAATCGTTACCTAACAACTACTCCGTAGTCTAGTGGTTCTAGCGTTCTAATATTCCGTACCTGTACTCGTAGACTATCTAATTGAATTTTGAATTACGAAGTAGCACGGAGTACACCAGCCTCACCACGTGACTACAGGCAGAGGTCCCCACTGTAAAAAGAAGCATAACGCGTGCGGACGCGTCTACGAGTATGTAGAGAGTCTCCAAAACAGCACATGTTCTTTCTACCTCCCAATCTGCATTCTCGCTCTGGAGAGATCTAGAAATGGATCCAGAGCCAGACGAAGAAGCTGCGGCTTTGGTTGGCGATCTCGTCCAGGGTATGTATCTGTTCTTCTTTTACAGTTCAACTTCTATCTAGTCTGATCAAACCCTCTCCATTGTAGCCGCCCGTGTGCCAGCCAAACGCCGCCCCTTCCCTGTCAGACCCACGATCGAGCGTCTTGTTTCACTCGCCTACGAATACGGTGTCCAACCCGATACCCTACGCTCACTTGTTCTCGACGTCTTGACGGTTCCAGGCGGTGGATACCTTGACCAAGCTAGCCTCGGCGCTCTTGCCCGTAACCTCTATCCTGCCGTGGCCAGATGGGGTGTATCTGAGGAAGTTGTGTTAGCCATAATCAACTGCCTTGGCCAAGGCCAGCTTAAGGCGCCGCTAGTGGTGCAAGCACTTCTTCTCCGGTGGCTCGTTCTTGTCTACCACAGCTTTGGCAGCGAGCCGGCTGCAGCACTTTCACGCTCGTATGGCGTTATCTTCAACTTGCTTGACACGGCTGCTATCCGGCCGCAACTGTGCCACTTACTGGTGCTTATCACGCGGCGCAAGCACGTTCGGCCGTTTCGGATCCAAGCCATGTGAGCGGTGATCTTTTTTATCTCCGTTTTATTTTCATACCTTTCTTAATTATGATACCCTTTCTCTGTTTCTGTTAATTTGTTGACAATAAATTAGTCTTCATTTGTCTCGCCAGGTTGGCCATGATCAATACCTTGTTGGTTTGTTGCGTGTGTTCAAAAACTATTACCCAGAGGTCATTGTGGCTGAGGCTACACGCGGAAGAGCGTCTGCATTCAAGGTAAGAATAGTATCCATGGAGAGAAAATGTGACAAAAAAGGCTGACTAGCTTCAGCATCCTGATCCGCAGTGGCTTGGTAGACTGAATGAGATCCAGTTGGCACGACGCCAGAATCAACTTGCTATGGCAAGTGGCAATGAAAATACCATTGGAAACTTATTTTCTACCTCGGTCGACGAGCTGCAGAATGGGTTTCGAGTGCGACAGGGCATGGAGTTTATTGGAGCTTCAACTGCTGTTGCTGCTGCGGCTAGTAACACTGGCATTGGTTTGCCAATCGTGCACACATCACATGTACAGGAAGAGTCGGTTACACTGGAAGAGATTGACAGTGCTACAGGCCTCGTGCAAAACTTTGACAAGATCGAGTTGCCTAACCAAATGGTAGCAGTACTGGCTGATCCGTTGTTGCAGAAGCTGATGCTCCTACGGCCGACTGTAGAGGCGGAAGTGCGCGTTGAGCACTGGCTAGCGACCTGCGTGACTTGCGTGGCTAACAGTGACAGCGTGTCTGGTGAGCTAATAGATCTGGTCGAGTCTGTGCATGGCTATGTTGTTACTACGCGAAATTTCCCCCCTATTCTTTACGCCTTCTTTGCACAGTTGCTACCATTGTGGGATGGAAAGGATAAGAAAGTTCTGATTCTTGAGGCCATGTCTTTTGTACCTCTCGGTGATTTTTATGGTGTGTTTTGTTCTTATACGTTCTCCCGATATGCTAATGCTAACATCGAATAGAGACATATAGCTCCACATTCGTACGACTACAAGATGCTCTCCTGAACAATTCACCAGAGCCACAGCTTGATATGCTAGACTTTTATACTCAGGTATTGCACAATTGGCGAATCTCGTTGGCAGCAGAATCAGAGGAAAGTAACTTGGATAACGAAGAGGGAGATGGAGGATCTACCTCAAGTCAAGCGACACAAAAGACTACGACCACTACACAGACACATGAATATAGCATGTGTATAGCAACATTGCCAGATTTCATCCAGCATGTAGCGAAGCTCGTAATGGTGATTCTCCAAAAGGTGCCAGGTACTTCGTTGCAGGCAGTGTCTACACAGGCTGGACTGCTTGTCCTAAACTTTTACGAGGAGCTGGTGGCTATACTGAGCCTCAACCACGATGACCTTTGCCAAAAAGTGCAGGCGGTGGTACCGCCACCACCAATGGTGTACATTCTGCATTTCAGTCAGTCAGCAGCGGTGGCATCGCGGTTGTATGCTGTACTCGCGTCCTACAAACAGGCGCTAGAGGCGGCTATGGCGCAGCGGTCAAGTAAGCAGTTGCCGACTGAGGAGCGTCGGCGTGTTAATATGTTCAACGGCTTTCTCATGGACTTGTGTAATTGTCTTTGGCGATCGCGCGCATTCTCTGGAACCGACACAAACGCCCAAGGTTGCCGTGTGGCGCTACCGATTGTGTCAACTCTCGCCCGCTACGTCCAAAGTGTTGACAGTGACCTCCTGTTGCCGGCTGTATTTGGCCTCTCAACCTCCCCGACACTGTGTCTGCAGGCGATAAACTTTCTGAGGGAACTCGAGGACGCAGCCATCTTACCAGATCATGTTTTGAAGAACACGTCTGCAGTTACGGACCCAACTAAATTAACATTAACAACTATTCATCGCCGCCATGCAGGCCCTATCACCCAGGCTTCTCTTGCACAACTTGGACGTAGCGGAGGCGTTCAGGTGACATGGGCTGCTTACAGGTCGGGCCTTTTAGACTATTTGTCTGACCGGGGACTGAGTGGTGTGTCAGCCCTGATGCACAACACCATGAAAAATTTGATGCATGGGAAGATGGGTTGAGATGTAATTGCTTATATAATACAATTACGAAATAAGACCCCACTATGGAGCAATTGTGCTTCTCTTACAGTGAAGACGAGACATGGCAAAACGGTTGAAGGGACAAGACAGGATAAAGCAAAGAGTTCTAATAACAATGCTGGCTAGCGAAACTGCAGAAGCAGCTTTGGCGACGTCAACGCCCATGATCGAAACACGGGACTTGACGTACACGTTTCCCGATTACAGCACTGGAATTTCGCACATCAGCCTCGCATTACCTGCTGGGAGTCGGACACTTCTTGTAGGTGCTAATGGGGCAGGAAAGACGACACTGCTGCGTCTGCTGGCTGGTAAGCGGCTTGCTCCGGCGCACAGTATTCTGGTAGGGGGCGTGGATCCATTTTCGCAGGGGCTGGAGGGAGTAACGTACCTGGGACTGGAATGGGTGCTGAATCCGGTGGTGCGGCGGGACATTGGAGTGGATGAGTTGTTAGCATCCGTTGGCGGTGATGCATATCCAGAGCGGCGGGACGAGCTGGTAGCAGTGCTCGACATCGACATGTCATGGCGCATGCACGCAGTCAGCGATGGCGAGCGACGGCGCGTGCAGCTGGCTATGGGCTTGGTGCGACCGTGGCGCGTACTGTTACTCGACGAGATTACGGTTGACCTCGACGTCTGGACACGTGCCCAGTTCCTCGGCTGGCTGCGCCGCGAATGTGAACATCACCCTGAGCGTGCTGTTGGCCTCCCCCCACCTACCATTGTTTACGCTACCCACATCCTCGACCACCTCGCAGGCTGGCCTACTCATCTGGTTCACATGCATCTCGGAACAATCCGTGAGTGGGGGCCTGCTTCTCGCTTCCTCGATGACCCAGCCTACTACCAAGTCCGAGTGCACCAGCAGCTGCAGGATGACATGGAACGCAACCGAGACACTATACCTAACCCAGTAACGTTGCTCGGTGCCTCTGGAAATTCTAGGCTGGGGGATCTTGTACTGGCATGGCTGCGAGATGATCTGCGAGACCGTGGTCCGCGCAGCCAGAATCGTCGAGGTCCCGAGGGGCTGACATACTCCGTTGGCGGAATTGGAGGGTACGGACAAGAGACGTTGCAGAAAGAGGACGATAACTAGCTAGGAACTCGAAAAAAAGATGTTGTCCGATGAAGCATGAGGAAAGTGCCTCTCAATTTATTCAACAGATAGATGATACCCATGGGGCAGACATGGTAGAAAATTGTTACGGAAGATGCCTCAACACAGCTTCAACGCTATAGGTATACAGGAATGCGTAAATTGAAGAACATTTACGTGGCTTTTGTGCAGGAATCTTATACTTGCAAACACAGGTTTCTATTCTGCAATTCTTCACTCCCTTATACGTCGTAATTCTCAAGTTAGAAATGCCATTAAACCAGGGTGGTTGGCCTCCAGCTCGTCCAACATCTCACGAAAAACGCGTTCCTGGAGAGCAGCACCATTTGAGGATGTAATGGTGGGGCTAGGGGGGTAGACAAGACCGGCGTCCATGAATTGACCATGTACAGAGGCATCGGCAGCAGCAGCAGCTACTAGGGTTCGGGAGCCCATTTCGGCAGAGCGACCGATGAGCCAGAGGCTTATTTGTATGATGTAGCGAAAGGGAATGGGGACACGTTTGAAGAGTCCCGTGCGGCAGAAGCCAGGGTTAACGGCGGTGACAGTGACGGGTATAGACTGGGCGTCGAGGGTACGTGCGAGGGCGCGGGCGATATAAATCTCGAGCAGCTTGGAGGTATTGTATCGATCGTGGGACATGGTGGCAGGGTCGCGGAAGGCTTGAAATATAGAGGGCTGTTTGGCTTCAGCGAAGCAGGCCTGGGTCATTGTTAGCAGATCCGATTGAGGGGACGCGACGGCAGAGAGCAGGCAGAGAAGGAGAAGAGCAAAACACGAAAAGAAAAGACCAACAAATCTGTGGGCGTCAGACGACACGATGGCCAGACGAGGTCGGACATTGAATTTCGAAGCAGTGCGACGCAAAATAGGCAGAAGTAAAATGGCGAGCAAGGACGTAGCTAAAACATTGATGGTGATGGTAGACTCGTAGCCTTCAGCCATAACGGCATCGGGACGTGCAATGCCGGCATTGCAGACAACGGAGTCGAGACGCATAAGCTCGGTAGAAGCACGGTCAGCAAAGGCAGCAACACTGGCAAAAGAAGACAGGTCGACGGCCCAGGTATGAAGGATTGTCGTATCGGAAGGATTGTCACTGGAAAAGACCTCTGGCAGTGATGCACGGATGGTAGCGGCTGCGGCTTCTGCCTTTTCGATAGAACGACAGGCGAGGACAACATGTGCAGCACCGAGACGGACAAAATGGCGAGCGGCTTCAAAGCCCAGGCCGGTATTAGCTCCCGTGACAAGGATTGTCTGACCGGCGAAGTGACCAGGCGATGGTAGTGGGATGTTGCGCCATTGTGTCCAAAGGAAGTGCAGGGCGAGTGAGGGAGTTCTTCAGGGAAGGATGAGCAAGGGGGACGAAGAACAAAAGGGTAAGGAAATTGAGAAACTAAGAAATAGACTTACATTATGCTGTAGTCCGTATCCGTGAGAAAGGATAGAGTGCCGGGTGCCATGCTGAAATCTCGAGGAAAGGACAATGTGGACAAAAGGATGTCGGTCGAGGTTGACTGGTTCAAATACGAGTAGTACAGATGGTGACAACCCCTACTATGTACCAACTTGAAACAACAAAGCAACCCCACCGACGAAACGTTCTTCACCACTGCGACAACTTGGGCAACAGAAACTTCATAATAGGTACCATCTCTGCGCGGTTGCGTGGCATACCGTTGTCGTCCGCTGATCTACCTGTCCAGCGTACGGCCTCGACGGTAGAAAAGAAACACCTGTGCAGCAGCAGAAGCTCTTCTGTTTCGGCAGACACGGCGTTGCTGCCATCTGCACCGCATATAAGGAGGGGCGAGGATGACGAGAACGATAAAGACAATGAGGATGCGCCCATGGAGATGGAAGAAGGAATGTCGGCTCCAATTGTGATGATGCCCTTTAGAGGTGGGCCAGCCATCTTCGCGACTTCAGCTGCTAGAGCAAGTGCGAGTGTGCCGCCCTGGCCAAAGCCAAACAGTAATATGTCGTCGGCACGCCAGCCGCAGCTGGAAACCAAGGTGTCGCTTATTAGGCGACTGGCGACCAGGCGGAGGGCGCGGTCGAAATTAGGGTCACCGTCCACTTCCCCAGTCACGTGATCAAGTCGCAGGTCGTCGCCCCAATGGAAATGGCTGGGGCCGCCGCCATCTCCTATCTCATCGACCATAATCGAAGGTACGATACTGGTGCCACGAATAGCGACGGCCAGAACGCCTGGGAGGTTCATGGAACGTGCAAAAGAGACAAAGGGTGCCTCTGAGTCGCCAAGGCCGTGGAGGAGAAGCAGGATGGAAGTGGTGGAGGCCGGGGGGTCGGGATAGTGCAGGGCAACATGTATGTCGGGTGCCAGTGTGGCAAAGTCTTGGGCCGTCGGTACTCGCGTCATGATGGAAGTGTGATTTTACGAGTACATGATTTTGACAACAGAGGAAACAAGAAAAAAGTTTTAGATGAAGTTTGAGAATGGTGGGGTAGCTAAATAATATGGCACTTGTACTCCGAAATACACTAAAATTTTAAATCCTACAAAAAAAATTTAACGACTCCGGCTGTCTAGAGACACAAGCCTCGCTATCAGAAAAAGGGCAGAACCGCCGACTAGTGACGCACCTGCAAAGTATGCGGGATCGTTGAAGCTGTTATGCATGTCCAAGAGAGCGCCCGCAATAGGCGGCCCCGTCAGACCACCACAGGCCCAGATTGCCATTGTGATGCCCATCGTCGAACCAATGTACTTGGGGTCAGGTGTGATCTGGGCAACTACGGCGGCCTGCAGGCTGACGATGCTACCGATAAAGAGACCAGAAAAGACAGAGACGCAGTATATGCCAGCGGTTGAGTGCGTCGCAGGCCAAACGAACTGCATGAGTGCGCAGAGCAAACCATTCAGAATGACAACGTTGAATGTGCCGAGGCTGTCAGCAAGTGTACCTGCGAGTATGCGTCCAAAAATAGAGACAGCATTGAAGATAGCCACAGTGTAGGGCGCTAGGCGGCTGTCAAGACCTGCCGCTGCTGAAAACGGCGCAAGGTAGAAAAGTGGCACGTACATGCCCCAGTTGAGTAGCCATCCACCAGCAGCAATAAGGATGTAGACAGGCCGCCACAATAACTTGAAGTCCACGCTCTGGCGAGTCGGCGGCAGGCGTGTGCGCATTGTGGGCGCTGCCGTGGCCAGAAGGACGAGTACAATCAATGCGCATACACGGACAGACCAGCCAAAACTAAGGCCAACGTCGTTAAGCAGTCTGTTAAGGGCCACGGGGAAGATGACGCCACCAAGCCCGCCACCGGCCATGACAATGCCAGAGGCCAGTCCTTGGCGGCGGACAAAGTAATGGCCTATTATGGCCAATGCGGTATTGAACAAGAAGCCCAGGCAGATACCTCCGAGAACAGCCTGTGCAAGGAAGAACTGATAATATTCTTTGCAGAAACTCGTCAGAACGAGGGAGACGACATATATAATAGCTGATGGGACGAAGGTGATTGTACCGTAACGGTCCATCATTGGGCCACCAATCAGTCCGACGGAGAAGTTGAGGAAAATTTGAAATGAACCAATCCAAGAAATGTCGGACTGAGTGTGATTCTTGAGTTGATGGGAGACATACCAGGCCTGGTAGATGCTGTTCGTTGGGTTGTCGTTAGCTTTCTAGGAACAATTTCCTACTCAAATGCTAGCCGGAATTATACAGGTTGTTCATACCCGAATCCAGTCAAATATCCAAATGTGCAAAACATTGTAATCGCCGAACCTGTTACAGCGAGCCATGCCTTCAAACCACCCTCAGGATAATCTAAATGCAACTCTGCTTGTTTTTGCTTTCCTCCACGTGCAATATCTTGCTCGACTTCATTTCCCATCGCTGGCGGAGAATTGGAACAGATGGCGCCGTCCATTTTTGTCGTGGATGAGAAATGCCTGTAGAAAAGGACCGTAAAACTTCAAAGCGAGTATAACTGAGTTTTAACAAACATATGAGAAGCTGTACTCGTAGTTGACTTACAGCCGTTGCTATCGGACTTTTTCCAAAAACGCTTAGACTCCTATGAAAACTCGGTCGTATTTCCTAAACTAGAAAATATCCGCCTACCTCCTTTTTTCGTTGACCTGATACCCCTTTCTACCTCGACGATAACCGTGATGGATGGCGACAAGCGGAGACGACGACAAAGTCGGCGGCTGTATTTCTCCTGCACTGAATGCCGTAGACGAAAACTAAAGTGTGATAGACATGAGCCTTGTCATCGCTGCATCCGCACAGGAAAGGCGGATGAATGCCAGTACGACCATGCTCAGACTGGGGGAGGGACACAGCCGGGGCAGCTTGTATTTGCCCTTCAGGCTGCTAGTATTACTACTGACAGACAGGAGATAAGCGACACTGCAGAAACTAGTAGGGAATTGCCGTCCTCATTACTGGGACCTCGGCTACCGGCTACCATGTCCGAGACGGCCCCTGTTCGGTCTCCGGTGTCTTCAGTTCTCCCACTCCGGCTTTTGTGGCACGGCAGCCGCTCCGTGGATGAATTCATTGAGCCGCTAAACGACCGAACCATTTCCATGCCCAAAGAGGTTGTGTTTGGCGAGAACGATGCGACGATCTACTGGGGTCGCAGCCACGAGACAAACTTCGTACCGCGTGTCACAGATGTTGCCAAGCTTCTGTTCGACCCTGAAAAAGGAGAAGGAGAAGAAGATAATATGTCAACTCTATACCACGTGGAAAAAAGCACGCGACCTGGCGAAATTGTTCCAGTATGCGTGCATGATCCTGAGCTACGGGCACTACTTCCTTCACGCCAATACACAGACAATCTAGTAAGAATTTACATGGCACATGGGGATACCTATTACAAGATCATCCATAACCCGACATTCCTCATGGATTATAAGCGGCTATGGGATGAAAATCCTACTATTTCATGTTCTGGACCACCTAACTTTCTTGCTCAACTTATTAGTATCTGTGCAATAAGTTCGAGTCTAATCCAGCATAATGCGCAACTGGGTGGGCAGGTAGAAGAGTGGCCCCAGAGTACCGAAACAAGTACAGCAACACCTGTCCAGTGGATTGAGGCCGTCCGACTCTGGCTATATAGGCAGGACCCACGACTGCAGATGACAATTGGCCACCTGCAAGCACATTTGTTGATGCTGGTCGCTGGCGACATGCACTGGATTAAGATTGACCGGAGCTGGATCTCATCAGGCATGCTTGTGCGCAATGCTATATCAGCCGGCCTTCATCGTGAGCCATCCGACTTTACTCGGATATCACCCTTCTACGCCGAAGTGCGACGAAGGCTATGGTTTGCCATTCTCGAGTTTGATCTGCAGGCTTCATTTGCCAAGGGTCGTACGCCATCCGTGCGCGAGGAGGATTATGATTGTCGACAGCCTTCGCCGATTTGGAGTGACGACCTGCTTCGAGAAGATGCAACAGCCGAGGAAATCCAAAAGGCTGGTGGTGTTGATCCCTGTGACAGTCTACCCTTATACGTGTGCCTAGCTAAGTCAATTCCGGTACGCACACGCGTGTGTCGGATGATTAATGGCATCAAATTAACCTCTCGCTACGAAGAAGTACTCAGGCTGGATGCGGAGCTTAAAGAGACTACTCTTCAAGCTGAGCAAGCAATTCAGAGAAGTCAGCAAAAACATTTAGGATGTTGGGCGCTTCTCCGCATCCTCACGCAGAGAGCAGTCGTTGCCCTCCATGCGCCCTTTCTACCACGGACACTCTATGACCACCGATACTTATATTCGCGGCGAGTGTGCGTCGAAACGGCGACACATATCCTTCAGGAGGCTCTACTTGTGTTTGAGAAGGAGGAGAGTCAGAAGAGAGACCAAGAGAGTGTCTTTTACTTTTTAATGCTCAATAATATTTGTCGTTGCGAGATTGTTAACAGCGCGTTTCTTCTTTCTCAGGAACTTCTGATACAGGTAGTCGAGTTGCGACGGCACCGTCAACTCCAACTGCCCCTGACACCACAGAAGCAACAGCACCAGTTGATGCTGGTAGACCTGGTGCAGAGGTCAGCTCTAGCTGCAACTGCTGTCTGCAAGCCAGATATTGTGAGCCAGAGAACGTGTGCCTGGATGAAATTATCAGCAGAGCTGTCTTATGCAGCAGTCAGCAATTTATTAAGACCTGGCAGCTCTATGCAGGCTGCGATTGGTCGCAGTATTCGCGCTTATCAGGAATGCTGCAGCAATGGCCAGCAGACAGCGCCCATCAAGTGCTCAGAAAGCGAAACTGTAAGGGGAAGCTTTGGATATATGGACCGGCGCTATGCTGACGTATCCTAGGTTAATAATGATGATAGCGGTGTTCTTTGCTTTATCAATCCAGAAACCATGATAGATGAAGACGTAAGGTCGAATCTATCTAACATATGCTCACCGTCCTCAACCTGGGTTGGCTAACTGATATTCTCTTAGTATTTTAATCTATTTCTTAATTACAACTACGAAACGCCAATTCGGTCACCGTAAATTACTATCGCTACCTCCTTAGAAGTTATTCAAGCCAAATTCCCTTTCAAAGGCGATGGGAAGTTAAGTCATTGTATACAGTATAACCAGACATGGCGGCTAGAAGATGCAGAGAATGGTGTTCGTGTCTCGGGAAGACTCTTGGAGAAGACAGACTACGGTTGAACGAGCCACCGTCTTATTTGTTTGTCTAAACAAGGCTGTGGCCCTGTGGGCTATTTTCGTATTTTGTGCTTCTCAGGTTAATGGTTTCTTTTGGGGGGAAACGAAAAATGTTGGTGGATACGGATATCACCTTTTCTTATCTGGTGACTCTACCACATCTGTGGGGGAATAAGAGGTACTCTACTTTTATGGCATTTTTTCTATTCTTATTCTTTTCTTTTTAATTATATAATAGACGTTATTCCCAAAACTGATCCCAATCGTACTCCCATACCTTCCTGCCATCGACGATCAGATCGTAGTGCGTGTGAAGACGGCCAGGCTCAGAGGTATCGAACGTGACGACGCCAAACTTGGAGTTGCCCCAGGGGTAGGCGAAGATAGAGATGTCAGACGGCTCGATTTCGCGGTGGTGGCGAGCCAGCGGCTCGTAGAACTGGCTTAGCGGGGAGGTAGAAAATTCGATCACAGGTTTAGAGCCGCTGTCAAAAGCTGGAAAGAGGGTGGTGGCGTGCTCATGGCGATCCTGCCTGTCAGCTTTCTTTCTTTTTCTTTCCTTCATTCTTGTTTTCTACCACCCCCTCTGCTTACCCCACTTAAAATGACGCCGCCGCCCGTCTGCTTTATCACATGCAAAACCATGTCGCGCTCCCACAAATAGCCGGCCCAGCTATCCTGGGCATCGGGGCCGCGCCAGTTGCGTGTGAAGGGGACGCTGCTGACGACGACGCGCCAAGCAGCAGTATTAGTCGCCGCAGAAGAGCGCCGCAGCCAAGCCAGTAGGGCCTCACGCTGCTCTTTACCGAGCATCGTCTTCTGTGGGCCGTCTTTCACAGCCGCGCGCGAGCGATAGCGCCGTGTGTCGAGTACGAAAAATGAGATACCTCCGCGGTTGACGATAAAGTATGTTGGGGGGGTTGGTGTGTTGCCCGGTGGCTGGCTCTTTTGGACCGCCGTCCATGCTGTCATCGTCGTCATAGGGTTGGCATGCCCTTGATACGCCCAAAAAGGTTTCATGGCTGTCGCATAGAGTCCAGTCTCGTTGGCAGACCAGTCGTTGATGATTTCGTGGTCGTCGTACACATGGATCCACGGCAAGTTACGCAACGCCGGCGTCCAGCTCGGTGACGCGTACACCTGGCGGTAGGCGGCCATGTATGCGGCCTCGTCCCAGCCCAACGGCAACGGCAGGTCAATGTAGATAAAGTCACCGAGAAAGAGCATAAAATCCACTACCCCCCCAGTTGCAATGTTTGCACCACCTTCAGCCCAATCGCCCTCTTCAGCCAAGTACGTCGCCAGATGCTCGAGACCGGGGATGCGCAGGCCGTGATCCAGCGGATTGTACGGATAGAATGGCTTAATGCAGCTCGTCGTCACGAGGCGTAGCGGAGCACGGGAGGATGACGATATCGTAGCTGCTTCTGTGTCTGCTTCTGTGGTGCGAAAAGAGCCATTGTGGCTGGCATTAGTCTGATAGACGTAGCGTGTGCCGGCGTCAAGACTTGACAAGACAAAGGTGACCACATAGTCATTATCTGCCTCCACCGGTAGCCAAGAGACTCTCACAGGTACCTCTGATAAAACGCTGTCTATGCCATCTCCAGAGAACAGCTGCAGCTCTATGGTGGCCGTATGCGGTGCCCGGACGACCACGCGGGCGGATGATGCGTCGACGAAGCCTAAGCGAGAAAAACTGGCATCGCGGCTCTGGTGCAGGAGGTGACCGCGGTAGACAAAGTCGAGTGCGGAGACCACGGATAGCGCATTGAGCAGCAGGCCGGCCGTCGTGCCGAGAGGCCGTTTCGGGTCCAGCCAACCGAACAGGGGTACCAACCATGCCGGTTGTCTATATAGCGGCGAATGCCACGCCTCCAATGAAGATGAGTAGCTTAGGGTTAGGGTTAGGGTTAGGGTTAGGGTTAGGGTTAGGGTTAGGGTTAGGGTTAGGGTTAGGGTTAGGGTTAGGGTTAGGGTTAGGGTTAGGGTTAGGGTTAGGGTTAGGGTTAGGGTTAGGGTTAGGG
>PCDM01000027.1:0-20966 GCA_002778215.1 Esteya vermicola
CGATGGAGCTTGCAAGTGGCCTGCAGTTACTGAAATAGGCAAAACTTCCGCCGCTTATACTGACAATCAGAGACTAGCACATTCGGATGGCTGCTTATCTAGGGGGGGGTGGTAAACCGTAAATCAAAAAGAATAGCACTTGTAGAATTAGTTTCCATTCCACTAAACTATAGATATTGGTACAGAACTTCCGCGTAACTCCCATCCGTAGCTCTCCGGTATCCGGTCTCGTCTCTCCGCGTCAGCTCGGCCACTGCCACTACAAGCGAGGACTGTAGACGGGCCCCACGTCTCTCAGAGGCCGAAATCTCTACATCTATCTGGAAGGTCTCGGTGCTACAAGGACTACTCCTTTTCAATACAGAACGGTACTTTCCATCGACGACCACAGAGACGGTCAGGTGTGTATCTGGTCCCGTAGAACAGGGGAGGGAGACACGAGCCTCTACCTTCACATGGGCATCTCCTCTGCTATCCAGAGTGGCCGTCCCCGTCAGACCCACGTCCATCTTGGCAGCTGTTGCTGCCGTTTTGATGTCTGAGTCTCGGGCTGCTGAACCAATGAGACAGCCAAGCTCTACTGTACTCTCCGGCGCCACCCGTTTCCCAGACGCCGTCTCGTACTCGTAAGCCCAGCCGAGCAGCTGCTTGTCTGAATAGGCGGGCCCTGCAAAGGTGAGGCCCACCGGCATGCCCGTGTCGGCCATCCGTCCCATGGGCACGGTGACACTGGGAATGCCTAGGTGCCGCAAGACATGATTCGTGTTGGAAAACTTGACACCATTCTGCCAGCAGATGGCCGACGACACTTCATCCACGTCCGCATTGGATGGTGCAACGTCTGCGTTGGCCGGGAAGACGATGCCGTCGAGACCCTCGTCTTGCAGCCACTTCTCATAGAGCTCTTTGCGGGCCGTCTCCAGACCGGCACAGACTGTGGGAATCTGGGGAAAGTCGAGAGGCATGGCCGGCCCGCTGCCGTTCTTTACGCGGTTGACAATGTAATCGTACCGGATCTCGTCTTCGCCCTCGTGTGATGAGGAGACCCGCCGCGTGTCGACGGCCTCGGGAGGGTCGGCATGGATGATCCAGGGATTGACGTTGGCCAGTGTTGCGCAGTCAGGATCCCCATTGAGCCGGAGAAACTCTTCCCAGGCAGCCGACACGAGATCGTTGACCTCGATGGGGTCCCAGTCGGCAGGAAGCAGACCCCTCTCCACCAGACTCTGGGCTCCAGGCCGGTCCTTTTCATAAGCCGATACGGCTGGAAAGTCGACGTCGACGCACGTAGCACCGAGCCGCGTCAGAGCCGTGCGAGCCTCGTCCATAAGCTGGAGAATTGATGGCCGGACGGGGATGGGCGCCGTGGCTTCTGTGTCTCGGCCAATGTACATCTTGGGGATGCCAAAACGCCGTCCACGTAGGCTTCCCGGAGCAGCGAGAGACAGAAAATCAAAGCCGAGAGGCCGCACGGATTCGACGCTCTGCATGGCCACAAACTTTTGGCTCTTCCACAAATCACCGGCCGGCTCGGGGTCGTCCACGACGAGCGCATTCAGCACATGCATCAGGTCGCGTACCGTCCTCGTGTGCGGCACCACTGTGTCCCTCAGCGGAAACAGGGGCCAGTTACCACGAATCGACACGAGGCCCCGCGATGGCGTGTATGCCACCAGTCCCCCGTTGCTGGCCGGACTGCGACCCGACGAGACCGTCTCCTCTCCGAGGCCAAAAGCACAGAGACTCGCCGAGACCGCCACGCCCGACCCGCTGGAGGATCCAGAGTGCCACGCTGCCGGCAGGTAGTCTGGATTATACGGGCTCTCGGCGCGACCGTAGAGCCCGCGCTGGCATCCACCGACGGCCATGGGCGGCATGTTGGTCTTGCCCAGGACGAGTGCGCCCTGCCTGCGGAGGGCCTCGACGGCAAAAGAGTCTTGCCGGGCCTGCAGACGCGCAAAGGCCGGTGAGCCAGCCGCCACGGTGAGGCCGGCCACCTTGTAGCTATCTTTGACGGTAAAGGGGATGCCGAGGAGGGGCGAGGCCGATGCTGGGTCCTGCAAGCGGGCCTCGTCACATTTTCTGGCTTCTTGGAAGCAGGCCGGGTTGAGGATGGGCGTGGAGTTGAGGCGCAGACCGCGGCGGTCGTAGGCGGCGATGCGGTTGAGGTAGGCGGCGACGAGCTCGACGCTGGTGATCTGGCCCAAGGCCAGGGCAGCGCTCAGCTGGTCGATGGTGGCCTCGACGACCGAGACGGCATTCTCAGGGGTCGCCATGTCCGATGAGGAGGGATGCATGAGGACGAGAAGAAAATGCCATTGACATCTGCAGATGCTCTCTTGTTTGTCCTCTTGTTCATTGTCCTCTTGCAGAATGCCTGCAGAATGCCCTTGAGCGCAAGTTTGACCCGACCGGGTTAAGCGTGAGATGCGCAATCAGACATCCGTCGTTCTTTATCTACATAGTGTAGCGCCCTCATTATCAAGGTGGAGTCTCGACTAATGATATCTTGATACGGTTACGTACGTCTACTGATCCCCTCCTCTTGCCTGTCTCCTTTTCCCTCTGCAGGATGCACAACCACATGACAGAAAAGAAAAGTCGAGTGTGGGCTCGGTCGGGGTAGGTCTGGTCGTTCCTGCTGATCTCGGATGTCTGGATTCTCGCTAATCGTCTAGCTGTGCCCGATGCAAGCAGAGAAAGAAGAAGTGTGACGAAGGAAAGCCCAGGTAAACAAGTCTTGCCGTTCTTACTTGTCTTGTTCGTGGACTAGTCAGCTAAGGAATGGCAGATGTGAGCAGTGCATGCGTCTCGGCTTGGACTGCAGCTATGACTCCATCTGGAAGACGCCGGCCACGCAGACTCGCAAGCCCCTGAGAAAGAGAAAGACGTCTCTATCCGGCCCACTCTCGCCCAAGGCGGCATGCACTTTCCACGTGGATGACACGACTTCCGCCGACGCAGTGGGTCTCCATCTAGATCTCCTACTCGACCGCGAAGCTGTGCTCTCTGTCCAGGATGGTCAAGACGAGCGAAAAAGTCCCCCTGTGACCACTGAGACCTCCCAGACCTCCACGGCACTCTGCATTGCCCCCTCTCCTGCTGCTAGCCCACTCGTGGACCCCGATTATGCCAACTATCTCGTGTATTACACCGATCGGCTGAGTCGCTTACTCGTCATGGTCGATACGGCATGCAACCCGCTAAGGAATATGATCATTCCCAGAATGCTGTCGTCGCCGATGCTCCTCAAGGCCGTCTGTGCCGTTTCTGCCTGTCACTTATCACAGAGACAGGAGACATCTAGGTCGGCAAAGGACAGCACGTTTGCCGTGCGAAATTACTCACAGGCATTGCATGCCATGACACAATGCCTGACACGATATTCCGTGTGGGACCAAGACTCGGTAGACCACGTCGTCTTGACGGCCGTCTTTCTGTGCAAATACGAAATCATTCGTGGCAGCATCTCGGAGTGGCGGCATCACCTGACCGGGCTTCTACACTTGATGAACCATTCCGTCACCATCGAACGGCTCAGTGCCGAGGCAAAGGAATATCTCCAGAGCTTGTAAGTTGTCGATTTGCCGTTGTTCCGGCTGAGACTAACCCAAGTAGCATTACCTATCATTGCCAGGTAGCTACTATAACGCTCGGCAGAAATGACATGAGCAGCCTGGCCCTCGACGTAGCGGGCCACGACGGCGAGCTGGACACGTACATGGGCTTCACCCGAGGCATCGTGGAGCTGTTTGGCCGCATCTCGAGCCTCTCGCGAGTCCACGAGGGCTCTGATTCCTCACAAGAGGCCATGGCAATGCAAGTCGCGTCTTGAGATGTGATTGATGAGAATAAAGTAATGAAGACTAACCAGCCAGATTCCATCAGCTGCAATCCTGGTCCATTGATTCTACTGCACCCTACCCCTTCTCACACGGCGTGTCCGAGTCTAGTATCCAGTGCCTGCAGTCAGCTGCCATCGCCTATCACGCCTCGGCCATTATCTACTTTTACTCCGTCGTTGGCTCGCTGCCCATGCCCTGCCTGTCCGATGGCGCATCCGTAAAATCAGCAGCCACCATGCACTGCTTTGACGCCCTCTGCAGCATCCCCGAAGGCATGCCCAGCGAGTCTGCCCTCGTCCTGCCGCTCTTCATCATGGGCTGCGAGGCCGAGCTTCCCGAGCAGCAGTCCTACGCCATCCAGCGGCTGCGGAAGATGGAGAGCACAATTGGTCTGGGCAATATTCGACGAGCGCGGGCCGTGGTTGAGCGCGTGCAAGCAAGCAGCCATCACCACAGCAGCAGCCGCAGCAGCAGCAGCAGCAGCATTGACATGCAACTATGGCCGCAACGGGGACAGTCGGGACCACAGTGGAGCAGGGCCACCGACAGTCTGGGCTGGGACCTGATAGTGACATAATGCAGAATTGCCGGACTTGATAACGCTTGCAGGTTGATAACGGGTTCCCTATCTGACGCTTTGCCTCTTCAGGTCAAACTTGCGCCAGACAGCCTTCTGGGTCGAGATCCGCACTTGGTTCTCGTTTATTGTTTCCTTCATCTCGATAACAAATAGATAGTCGTGCCGTTCACGGAATACAAGAATGGCCAGATTCCGGCGTTCCACAGTGACACCTCTGCGATCTCTCGAATTCCAGAATCCCCAACCTCGTCTCTATCGACTTTCTCACATTTCAATTCAAACCTTGTCAAGCAATGGAGCCGACGACAGTCGAGGCTGCTGAGCCTGTGCGCCTCAAAAAGTGGCGTTACAATTCGTATGTCTGGCGTGTTTTTTATTTTGTTTTGTTTTTTGTCCTCCCAACTAACTCTACAGTCCCTATGTCCAGTCCATGATTGTGGGCGCGACCCTCTTCTGCTGTCCGGGAACATACCTTGCCATGACCGGCCTAGGTGCCGGTGGTGTGCATCCTTCGTATATTCACATTACAGGTAAGATCGTTTGTGTCTAGATTGGCCGTGCCCCATGCTAACCCGTCAAGACGCCGGAAATGTTGTTCTCTACTGCATGTTCGGTCTGGCTGGCATCTTTGGCGGCTCCATCATCAATCAGCTCGGCCCAAGAATCACCTTGATGATTGGCGCCACCGGTTACTCTCTCTATGCTGGCTCTCTATGGTACATTGATCTCGGGAAAGGCGGCTGGTTCAACATCTTTGCCGGATTTATCTGCGGCATCACATCTGGCTTGCTCTGGAGTACTCAAGGTATGGTCATGGGGCAAGAAAACAAGGAGCGCTGCTGACATAATCAGGCTATATCACTACTACGTATGCTACCGAGCAGGAAAAGGGAAAGTACATTGCCACCACATGGCTCTTCAACGCCACCGGATCCGTCATGGGCGCCTCTATTGTCCTAGGCTTGACGGCCAATAACACCACCGTCTCGGGCGTCCCGCCGGCCGTCTACATCACCTTTATCACCATCGAGTGCTGCGGCATCATTGTCGCCGCCTTTCTCATGAGCCCATCCAAAGTGCGACGGGACGACGGTCGACCTCTGGCCGTCTTCACGCCGCTTCCATGGATGCAAGAGCTCAAGGCCCTGGCCAAGGCCTGTACGGAGCCCAAGATGCTCCTCATCACCCTGTCCATCTACTCCTCCGAGATGTACCTCTCGCTATGCGGCACATTCAACTCTGTCTACCTCAATGCCCGCAGCCGTGCCCTGGCTAATGTATGTTGTTTTCTTCTTCCTCGATTCTGCCACGTTACTCATCCATCTAGCTCGCCTACTGGATCATGCAGATCATCGGGGCCCTCGTCATCACCGCTGTCACGGACGCCAAGGGCGTTCCCCGCCGCCGCCGCGCCTTCATGGCCCTCGGTCTCGTCGGCTTCGTCATCGGCGGCACCTGGATCGCCATGATCTCCTTCTTGGCCATCAACAAGATCGACCGTAACAGCCCTCGCGGCGTCGACTGGACGGACGGCACCACCTTTGCCGGCCCGCTCGTCATCTATATGTTCTTTGGCATGTGCTACCCGCTCTTCCAAAACTTCCACCACTGGCTGTACTCGACCTTTTCCAACGAGCCCCACGTGCTCGGCCGCTACAGCGGCTACTTCAAGGGCGTGCAGGCCTTTGGGACGGCCACGGCGTTTGGCATCGACAGCCGCAAGGCGCCGCTCATCAACATGGGCGCTGCGTACTTTCCCCTGATGATGGTCGGTCTCGCGCTGTCGGCCGTGTCGGCGTACAAGTACACGACCGAGACGAACTACGGCAAGGAAGAAGGCGTCGTGATCCCCGCCGATGTGGCCAAGGGACTCGGCCTGCAGACGGAAGATGGGGTGGTCCCCGTGGTAGGCGTGGCCGTAGAAGGCAAGCCCGACGAAGAGAATGGCAAGACTGCCAAGGAGAAGGAAGAGAGCCTTCCTTGAAGGCGACTTTGATTCTCCAATAGACGCGGGACTGCCCTTGCCTCTGTTACTCTGCGAATCCGACCCACGTTTGCTATCCCCGATTAAATAGTGTTGCACATCTTTTATAATACATCCTCTCCGTCCGCTTATCTAATGCCACGAATCCATGAGTAGAAGCTCATCCAGGTACCAGAGATGCTTGTAAAGTGATGACTGTATGGACTAGATACAAAGACACTGACATAGGCCCATCATCCACAATCACCTGTTATCACATCCAGAGGTGTTGACAGAAGCAAAAATAAAGCACACAGGTCTCTAGGTCTCTCGCCCGCAGACTTAGTGGCTGGTGGCATTCACGTCAAAGGTGGTGCCGATGTCGCCCCAGCGGATGTTGGAGAAGATGGCGTAAGCATCAGGGTTGCTTCGGTAAATGTTCTTCGGCTGTCCCTCTTCCGGCATGCAGTAACCCCTGTCGCTGGCATCCAGCCAGTTCATGTAGTCCTTGCTCGACGCCCAGATGCTGATCGAAAGCACCATGCCGCGGCGGAAGGCTTCACCCATGGTACGCAGACCACCGTAATGCAAAAAGTTTTTATACCCCTTTCCATAACAGTATTTGTCTGTAATCGAACCAATACCTTCCTCCATGGTCGAGACTGTTGTATTGGAGCACGGCCCGACCATGGTGGTCGTCATGACCTGCTTACCGAATTGAATATAAATGCGACGGATTTCCACGAGGTCCCCCTCGTTCGTGTTGTTGCTCGAGATAAATTGCGTGACAATCGTAAAGGGCAGGTCGGTGTCTACGCTGCCCCCCGAACCGTAAAATATGCGGGCGCCGTTCAGAAAGGGGTTGGCACCGCAGCCCAACGAGTCACACTTGCCCTCGAAGCTGCTGTTGTCGCAGTCGTCACCCGAGCAGGTGTAGAGACCGGTGACGTTGCATGTGTGCGGCGTATAGACGGCGGACAGCCGGTTGCCCTCAAAAATGTCCATTTCTTGGCAGCAGGCCCCCTTGCCATCCAGATTGCCCACGCCGTTGATGAAATCCATCTTGGGACACTGGGCGTCGCAGTATCCCGTGCCGTACCTGGCTCCGGCCGGATTGACGTCGGAGCGGCCGCCAGCGGCCTCCATCTCGATAAAGTACAGCGCTGCATTCACGCCGCAGCCGGACACGGACACGTCCACGTCCACGGTGAACTCTTGGTTGACGAGGTGCATCATCTGGTAGTTGTCGCCGTCCTCGGCCTGCATGTAGATGCGAGCCGCCCATGGCTTTCTACCATTACTACCCTTGCCGTTGAACAGCTGCATCTTCACCTGGTTGCCCTCCGTGTAGACGCCAGAAGCCTCGTAGTCGATGCCCTCGAGGGCACAGTTCTGCGAGCACTTCTCGCCCGATGGACAGAGCGTCCGGTTGGTGAGATCGCATTTCACGTCTGGCTGGCCCACCACATGCAGAGACCGCGCCGTCTGGTCAGCCACAAAGCTCGTCTGCAGCACCTTGCAGCCGCCCGCTTTGGTGCAGTACTGGCTAGGCACCTTGGGATGCACTTCGGGGGTCGAATTTCCAATCTGCTGCGCGAGAGCGCCGCCAGCCAGTAAAATGGCCAATCGGACAGCCCGGGCCATGGTAGTCATCACTCAAGGTTCTGTACAAGAAAATCGAAATTATTGTGCAGTATGAGAGGCGGCAAGGTCTGCCACTGTTTGCTATTCTCAGAGCTTGGAAAGATCGAACTGCAAGGAAGTTGAGCGTGACATTTTATACAAATCTCGTAGGGACGGTCAGGACCATGTGTTTGTCCTTTACGGATCTGCAAATCCAGTCCTCTTACATTATAAGCGAAGACAGCGGGAAAAGATAATCAGCTGAGGGCTCGGTCCCAAACTCAGGAGAGCTCACACAGGGCATCAGGTTCCATCGTATGTTTTAGTTCATGAGATGCGAAGCGAATCATTTCCGCAAAGGGTGCTCGAGTCTCAAACATCTGTTTCCAGACAGTTTTTTTCGTGGTAGAATCCTTCTGACGCCAAAAGAAAGAATAGAGGCGCGGCTCTGTTCTAGACCCCTCCTTATCCCTGTTCATCAGAGTGGGCACACATCCTCTCGGTTATGTGTGTTTCTTCCATACAGATCTATACTGTACTGCATGGATTGAAGGCGGATGTAAAAGGATTACAATATATAACGATGGGATCAAAGTCAGACAGTATTTCAAAACAGGGCTTAACGAAATAGTCGATTTCCATTTCGCTTATAAGCTCCTTCTCATAAACGAGCAAATCTCTAGATACTTATCATTGACGGGATAGGCATAGTAGATATGTGTTTTGGGCAAGTTGGCTTTCACATCAAATCTGATAATCTATTTTTAAGGAGGAAATAACGATCCAGAAGGAATAGTCAGGGTGCCTTTTACTACCGTATTATTCACCTAATTCATTATGGTAATATGTAAGACATGCATCTTCGCTTCCTGATTTGACGATACCGGTTTTGATAATGAAGGTGACCTCACACTTCTTTGGGCATGGTCAATGAATAGCTAGAAATATATATAATATCAAGAGCATTACGCACGCTTTGCCTTCTTCCATTACAATACATATTCAATCTCATCGTATAGTTCGCAAAGATCATGACTTTACACGCGATCTATCTCGCAGGTCTACTCCTTTTTTCAGGGCCATTCTCCGTCTTCGCCGCAACCAACAACGTCAGTACCAACTTTGAGTACCTTGTTTCTTTTGGGGACAGCTACACTGATAATGGCCTTTCGAAATACATAACTGGACATCAGGTTCCAGGAGTGTACCACCCGACCAATGTTCCGACGTATTCAGGCGGGAAGAATTGGGGTGACGCAGTTCAGGCTGCGGTCCCAAATCTGACCTATTTCGACTATGCCATATCGGGCGGCAGATGCTCGGCTGATGTGATCGCCAATATGACAAATAAGATGTTACTGCAGGACGCCCTTCCCATATTTTTGTCAGACTGGGAGGTATCACACCAGAAAGCGGGCATGTATGCCGGGGCCACATCGACCAACACCCTCTTCGCCCTATGGATTGGAACCAACGACCTGCATAGCACAACTGGCTACTTTAATGGGATGGAAAGCGACACTATTTACCTCTATTCCCTCGTGGAGTGTTACTGGCGTTGGGTGGACGAGCTTTATAAAATTGGGGGACGGCGGTTTGTCGTCTTCACTCCGCCGCCACTTCACCTGTCGCCACTGGAAACGATGCAGAATAAGGCCTTTAATACGAAAGTGCGGGAGTACGTCACGAGTGTGCGGAAGATGGCCCAGTATGGTGCAGCTTATGAAACCATGCGAAAACGGTGGCCAGGCGCTCAAGTGACAACCTTTGACGCGTACCAGATCCTGTCTGACATTTACTACAACGGCTCAAAATACCTCAGCACCCCAGCCAACGTGAAGACACAATATGTCGCGTGTAAAAACTGCAAATATTCATTGGATCACTTTATGTGGTATGTAGGCCTGCATCCATCTAATAAGACTCACAGCATTGTGGCAAAGGAGTTTCTTGCTGCCGTCACCCCGGGCTACGCTGGAAGTTACGCGGAGATGTTCTCAACTCCACTCTAGAGCAGTAAAATCAGATTAGTGTGGCGTTATGTTATCCAATATCTATCAATCAAAGTTGATAAAGTATCGAGTGTTGTTGCCCGCTTAGTCTTGAAGTAAAATAAATCACAAAGTATCCCGCACCAGATGAAAGTCATGAATCCAAGCCAGCCCTACCGTTGGGACATCCAGGCTTATAATCGATTGAACCGACATCGCCTGCATGCTAAAAGTCGACATCGTCTACACTCGAATATGTAATCCGGGAGTGTATTATAGCATTCCTCACAGGTGTGTTCTCCCCTCCGATATCTCCACCTCTCATGAATGCATTGGTGGTTCTGGATGATATTATCTCGTGCCCTCTGGACGAGGTACCTTCTCCTGTCATGATTCAGAGCCCCGAAGATCTGACCGGCGTCTCGCTGGGCAATATCCTCGGCGCGCGCAAGCAGGCGATCTTCACGCCACTGGGGACACATACAGGACTTCCAGCGTCTACCGCAGTTGTAGCAGAATTGATAACCGCAGTGGCAGACTGTGAAAGGCATGTGATATTAGAAGCTAGAAATACAGGATATGGCCACAGTAAAAAATATATAGAAAGACAGTCTTACCCATATGGTTACAGCCAGTGACGAGTTCCACCACGCGCTTGCACGACTGGCATCTTTGCCATTCATTCTCTTCGGCAAGACGCAGGACCATTTGAGAAGCCTTGTCTTGGGGACACTCGCCGTAGTGCCGTGAACCTTTGCAAATGGTGCATGTAGCCAAGCCGCAGCTCGGGCAGGTGCCAATATCTCCATCGATGCAGTTTTTGGTGGACAAAAAGGTCGAGCAGGTGGGAGCGTGGCAGTATGTTTTATTGGGCGTCTCAAATTCATCCTTCTTGGCGAGAAACTGAGCTACGAGTGTCTGTGAAAGGAAGGAAAAGTCATCACCCACGACCTCGTCATGTACAGAGAGCAATGGCTTGCCACAGCAGCGAGGGGGGAAGAGGGACTCGTCTGTCAAGCTGAGACGAACGAGATGTTCTGCGCAATCGTAGCAATACTTGTGGCCGCAGGGAATGTCGACAATCATGGAGGTGGGCCTGTTATTAGAACAAACGATACAACGCTCTATTGAAACGCGGGAGGGTCGACTGGCAGCCCACGAGGAGGACTCTGCCACGGGCAGGCCGTATTCCGACGGAGGAGGGGACTGTATATTTAAGACCTCCAACTCGGCGAGAAGATGGTCATCCAGATCTGGCGGTGCCGGAGTCGCAGTACGGCTCAGGGATATTGCCGATCCGGGCGGGGCGAGGTTGATGGCCGTCTCTCGATCTTCGCGTGCTTGTTGTTCGTCTCGCAAAACAGAACTGATCTGGTCTGCATCTTGGGTGACTGCCTGGACGATGCTAATACACATGAGTCGGTCGGAGAATTCAGTAGCTAATGACTCTAGGTCAGACTTGTATGAATCGAGTGCGAGTTCCCAGTCTGTCGGTTCGCCATCGCGATTCTTGCCCTTGGCGTGACTCTGGATGTCCTCAACATCAGCTAGGTACAGTTTGACGACTAGGTCACGCGTCTCGTGGTCAAGCTGGTAAAGATTTTCCATTTTAACATGGCAAAATAACAGAAGGGCCTTGATATCGAAACCCGTAAATAAATCTGGCAAACTCCCCCTCCAGAGAAGAAACCCCACCAACCCACCATGAGGACAATGTACTCTGTATACATGTGCAGAAATCGATGCCTTGTGTTCCAGTAACGTGTACCAGTCATTGGTACAAAATGTATGACAGCCAATCATAGCACGGCATGAGAGTAGATTGGAGACTTTTCACTCGTTCGTGCCAGCCAGTCACATCACGAGTCCCCTTCATATCTAACCAATATTCAACATGGATGATCAAAAGTTTTGAAATCAAATATTTCACCATTGACATGAAAGACGAACCATTTAGTCATAGGCTCATGCAGCACCTAATCAAATACAGGCAGATTACGAATGAGGGTGTATTGTTCTATCTTTCTACAGTTACACTTATGAATGTGGCGGGGTACCCGTAGCTGTCCAATCAATACAGAGCTCAGCTATCCCACCTTTGCACTACAAACAACGGGAAATATCTACCACAAGTCTCCCTCCATAGCACCCTTTCCAGCCACTAGGCTTTGTTTTCGTATATTTTCTATCTGCAAGTTACGGTACAATTCATAACCAAACAATGGGCGGCCTCGATTGGTCCTACGATGACCTCATTGACTTTCTCACGAGAGCACGTCGCTCCGTCTCCGATGTCAACCCCCTCATCCAAGACGTGCTTCTGACATGCCCCGGCTCAACCATCTCCGGGGTGGGTGCAGACTCGGTCGCCATTGATTTGTCATCTGAAATTGTAGCGAAAGTGGCGCTCAAAGAGGCTGTTACTGATCCCTGCTCAAGGGGTAGGAGACGCTATGTCTGTTTCTTGTGCAATGCTATGGGTTCTTCGGCGATGGCCATTCCGGAATCACTTTTCTGGAGCGAGTTTCTTGTGGGGGACTTTACGATCGCATCATGTCGAACAGAAGTCAAGCCCGGCCCACGGTGCAATGGATGTTGCAGCTCGCATCTGCCGCAGCTCATCTCGAGTCCCTGGGCTATGCACATGGCGATATATGGCCCCGTAACATCCTCATTGACAGCCATGAAGAGCTGCGACTCATCGACTTTGGCTATACGCTGCGCGCGGGCAGCGACGTGGACGTCGGCTTCGAGCCGTACGTGCGGCAGAAGCGCGGCCAGACGGGCGGCCAGTACGGCACGGCCGGCCCTGTGACGGAGCAGTTTGCCCTCGGCTCGATTTTCTGGTTCATCTACCGCGGCACGGAGCTGTATGGTGAGGTGGATGGGGCGACCCAGGTGGATCGCTTGATCGACGGCGTGTTTCCCGAGGCTGATCCGGCGGATCCCATTGAGCAGATCATTGGCCGATGCTGGCATGAGCACTATGCAACGGTTGCCGATCTCGTCGATGATATCCGCCAGCTGCCCGGTGCCGAGGCGTATGCGCTGATCGAATCAGATGCTCTGCAGCGGCGAAGAGAGAGACAGGAGCGGTGCGAGAAGGAATGCCATGAGTTTTATCACAAGATTATATCCATGGCTAGCCCAGAACAGGCAGAGAAAAGCGTATAGATCATAGTACACTACTTTCGATATATAAGATTTCCCTCGCTGTTATATCATGAAGGCTTAATAAGCCTTAGATGATAGTAGCTTTTAGCCATGTAATGCCCCATAGATGCTATTCTATCCTCCTTAGTAAGCACAAACAAGCTTCCATTGTCTCCTCCCGTTTCTCTGAAAAACAAACAGAAAACAAACATCAAACCAGACGTAGCCAAGAATCACCAAATCTCCGATGGATGCCCACACAGAGGCCGTCGCGGCCATCTCTGCACGAGTCAAGAGTTTCGCTGACAAGAAACAGCCTTTCCGGATCTACCATGGCTCCACAAACAGCACGCGCCAATCGCAGCGAAATGCAGACAACACGATCGACACGAGTGCTCTCCGTCGAGTGCTGCGAGTTGACACGGCCACCAAGACGACCGTCGTGGAGCCCAATGTGACCATGGACGCCCTCGTGGCGGCCACGCTCCCACACGGTCTCGTGCCGCTCGTCGTGATGGAGTTTCCCAACATCACCGTCGGTGGAGGCTTTTCCGGCACATCCGGCGAGAGCTCCTCATTCCGCCACGGCCCCTTTGAAGCGAACGTGAACTGGATCGAGATCGTCCTGGCTACGGGCGAGGTCACGCGGGCATCCCGGACAACAGACGACAAGACGGATCTCTTCTGGGGCGCGGCGTCGGCCTTTGGCACCCTCGGAGTGGTCACCCTCCTCGAAGTGCAGCTGCGGGATGCGCAGCCTTTTGTCCAGCTGACCTATTCGCTCCACGGCAGCTGCGACGACGCACTGGACAAGATGAGAAAAGAAACAAGTACGTATGAGACATGAGAAGAAACAGATTCGGGGTCTGACAGGCAGTGGATGACACGGTCGACTATGTGGACGGCATCACCTTTTCCAAGGACTGCACCGTCGTCTGCTCGGGCCGCATGGTCAGCCACGTGCCGGCGGGCACGACGCCCTCGCGCTTCCTGCGCAGCCGGGATCCTTGGTTCTACGTCCACGTGCGTCGCCTCTGCCAGACGCTGGGTGCAGGCCGAACAGACCCGACGAGGTCGGTGACAGACTATGCTCCGCTGACGGACTACCTCTTCCGCTACGACCGCGGCGGCTTCTGGGTGGCACGGTACTCGTTCCAGTACTTTTGCGTGCCCTTCAACCGCATCACTCGCTTCCTGCTCGACCCCTTTTTGCACACCCGCACGATGTACCGCGCCCTCCATGCGAGTGGCCTGGCCGACTTTTACATGGTGCAGGACGTCGGCGTGCCGTACTCTCGGATCGGCGAGTTTGTCGACTGGCTGGAGAAGGAGCTCGCCATTTATCCTCTCTGGCTCTGTCCACTGGAGCTGGCGAGGCCCACACCCAATGCGCAGCACGGCCTGCATGCCGACTTTGCTTTGCTGCAGCCCAAGAAGCCGGCGTCGAACGAGGAGGGAGACGGCAGCATGCTCCTCAATTTTGGTGTCTGGGGACCAGCGTCTTTTGACCGACAGGAGACCGTCCGGCGCAACCGCCTGCTGGAGCAGAAGGTGCAGGAACTCGGCGGCCGAAAGTGGTTGTACGCACACGCCTACTACACCGAGGACGAGTTCTGGGCGCACTACGACCGGGCCTCGTATGACCGTGTGCGTGCCAAGTATGGAGCCACCTGGCTGCCGAACGTCTACGACAAGGTCAAAGTGAACATGGAGGCCGACGGAGACAAGACTTGGGCGGCATGGCTCCTGGCGCTGTTATGGTCCGTCTGGCCCTTGCGTGGGCTTTACGGTGTCTTGATGGTTATTGTGGGCGGTGACTATCTGCTGAAGAGTGCGCCGCGGAAGGTGGCGAAGAAGGAATAAGGTGAAATGACTGTATGATTGACGAGTAATGCCACTCTGATGGGTAGTTTTTCTTTTTATTTCTATGAACCTCGTATACTTCTCATGGCTCTGCTCATTCCTTTGCACATGTGCCTCCGCAGGTGGATACTTCCCTTGTGACGAGAACAGAGTGGTTGACGGCCTGCGTCGATGGTGGCACATCCATGGCCGGACTGCGGGAGAAGAAGTTGACGGGTCGAAGATTGACGCTGACCTTTTCCACGGGCCTGCACAGTTAGCAAGTCTCTCACAGTCTAACAGTCCAGATGCTAGTCTGGACATATGGACATACATGACGGGGAAATCCTCAATGCGCGGAAAATGGCACAGCCCAAACTGCACCCAGAGAACGACGTCCTCGTCAATGGTGCTGGCCTTATTCTTTTCGATCCAGCTCTTGATGCCAGAACGGCCGTGGCCTATTAGTCAGCATTTTGCTCTTCTTGTCGCTGACAACTGACTCACTCTGGTTGGTAAACTGGCCGCCCGGATACAGCTCGCCTGGCCGGTACTTGGTCACGTAGAGATGGTGGTCGGCAAACTCGGCGCGCTGGGCATGGTAGCTCGAGGGGTCGGCCTGCATCAGCGGCATGGGCGCAAACTCGAGCTTGTACGTCACCGGCAGTCCGTTGACGGGGTTGAGGACGTGCGGGTTCTTGACGGCAAAGGAGCGGCCGCGGGTCCAGTCGAGATCGTGGCCGCCTTCAGTGGGGATCTCCGTCTTGACGGCACGGTAGCCGACGCCGTTGGGGTTAAAGTCGTCAATGGCCATGCGCTGCGCCTCGCTCTGGACAACGGTGTTGCCTGAGCCGTAGCTGCCGATGATGGGGTCGATGCGGAGCGAGAGGATGTGCTGGTGGTAGGTGGCGAGGACGCCAGGGTGGATGATGGTGCCAAAGTCGACCTGGACGCCTTCATCGATGGCCTGGGTGGAGAGGATGCCGGTGGCGCGGATCTGGTACTCGATCTCGCCAGCCTGGTTGAAGATGAACATGAGGATGTATCTGGGGTGTGAGTAGATATAGCTAGAGAGGGCCCAAGGAGGCTTACTCGTAGTTGGAAACGGTGAGGATGGACTGGAGAACGAGCTCTCGGTTTCGCGTCACCACGGCATCTTTCTGTCAGCACAGCTCACATCAATCAAAAATAATCAAACGGAATGAAAGCAAAGAAACAATGGGACGTACTTCCAGTGCGGTAGTTGGTGTGCTTCCAGCCAATGCCATTGTCCTGCTCGTGGATGCAAACCACATTCGGCATCACCATGGGTTTGCCGTCACGGTCGCACACCAACCCGTCCAGGTAGGCAATGTGGCCGAGACAGTCACAGCCCAGCTTGAGGTTGTTGGACACGATGCCCGCCCCCACGTCGCCCAGGTCAAAGGCCATCTTGCGGTTGTAGGGCGTCCGCGGATCACAGTAGGGCACGCACATCTCGCTGAGGCTGAGGCGGTAAAAGAGCGGGCGGCCGTCGTACCGCACGTCTCGCAGCACCATGCCCTCGCGGTAATTGAATCCGACGCGGATCTCCCACTTCTGCCAGGCGATGACGCGGTCCGCGGAGATGGTGAAGCTCGGCCCCTGCGGCTGCACGACCTGCAGCGGCTGCAGATCCTGGCGCAGCTCCACCATGCTGGGCAGGTACTCGTTGGGCGGCTGCACCTTGTAGGGCGCAGTCGGCTTGACGGTGTTGTCGCTGCCGGTGGGCATGTGGACGATCTTGACGACCTTCATGGTGGTGGGGTTGAAGACGGGCGAGAAGGCTAGCGGGCGGGCATAGTGGCAGCTGTCCTCGGTGCTCTTGTCGCGGAGGAACATGTAGACCTGGAAGTAGCGCTGGTCGGCCTTGTTCTCGCCGTCGTCTTGTGGCGTAAAAATGGTATCGTGGTCGGTGCCAAAGCCCCACGGCTCGGACACGACCTCGAGGTTGTCGGGCAGCTGCAGCTTGGCAATCTCGGCCTGGACCAGGGGGTCGGCCAGGACGGCCTTTTCAATCTCGAGGACCTCGTCAAAGTCGACATTGCCGTGGACGCCGGCCGCCTGCTCCACCAGGTCGACGGTCTCGGCCGTCAGGTTGACCAGTCCAGAAAAGAAGCGAGTCTGTTCTGTGAGTGAGTGGCTTTCTAATTGATTTTTTTGATTCTTTTTCTCTTTTTCTATTTTCAACATACCGTGCGGCGAATATAAAACGAGGTAAAGACAATCCTGGGCACGGATGGCGTCGGCTTTCCGGCATGCTCAGCCTCAAGGTACTCCAGCATGAGCTTCTTGTCGGGCTCCTCCAGCGTAATCGCCTTGAAGGTGAGCACGACATCAGGGTGCTGCTTCTGGATGAGGCCGCGGGCCTTGGTCACCTCTTCGGAGGTCAGATCATCAAATGGGTGGCCGGCCATGGTGGTTGCGAGTCGGGATAGATGTCTGTGTGCAGGCTTCTGGAGACGAGAGGATACCCGTGCCGAGACCTCTTTATAGACAGGTTTAGACGAACGTCATACGATGGAGCTTGCAAGTGGCCTGCAGTTACTGAAATAGGCAAAACTTCCGCCGCTTATACCTGACAATCAGAGACTAGCACATTCGGATGGCTGCTTATCTAGGGGGGGTGGTAAACCGTAAATCAAAAAGAATAGCACTTGTAGAATTAGTTTCCATTCCACTAAACTATAGATATTGGTACAGAACTTCCGCGTAACTCCCATCCGTAGCTCTCCGGTATCCGGTCTCGTCTCTCCGCGTCAGCTCGGCCACTGCCACTACAAGCGAGGACTGTAGACGGGCCCCACGTCTCTCAGAGGCCGAAATCTCTACATCTATCTGGAAGGTCTCGGTGCTACAAGGACTACTCCTTTTCAATACAGAACGGTACTTTCCATCGACGACCACAGAGACGGTCAGGTGTGTATCTGGTCCCGTAGAACAGGGGAGGGAGACACGAGCCTCTACCTTCACATGGGCATCTCCTCTGCTATCCAGAGTGGCCGTCCCCGTCAGACCCACGTCCATCTTGGCAGCTGTTGCTGCCGTTTTGATGTCTGAGTCTCGGGCTGCTGAACCAATGAGACAGCCAAGCTCTACTGTACTCTCCGGCGCCACCCGTTTCCCAGACGCCGTCTCGTACTCGTAAGCCCAGCCGAGCAGCTGCTTGTCTGAATAGGCGGGCCCTGCAAAGGTGAGGCCCACCGGCATGCCCGTGTCGGCCATCCGTCCCATGGGCACGGTGACACTGGGAATGCCTAGGTGCCGCAAGACATGATTCGTGTTGGAAAACTTGACACCATTCTGCCAGCAGATGGCCGACGACACTTCATCCACGTCCGCATTGGATGGTGCAACGTCTGCGTTGGCCGGGAAGACGATGCCGTCGAGACCCTCGTCTTGCAGCCACTTCTCATAGAGCTCTTTGCGGGCCGTCTCCAGACCGGCACAGACTGTGGGAATCTGGGGAAAGTCGAGAGGCATGGCCGGCCCGCTGCCGTTCTTTACGCGGTTGACAATGTAATCGTACCGGATCTCGTCTTCGCCCTCGTGTGATGAGGAGACCCGCCGCGTGTCGACGGCCTCGGGAGGGTCGGCATGGATGATCCAGGGATTGACGTTGGCCAGTGTTGCGCAGTCAGGATCCCCATTGAGCCGGAGAAACTCTTCCCAGGCAGCCGACACGAGATCGTTGACCTCGATGGGGTCCCAGTCGGCAGGAAGCAGACCCCTCTCCACCAGACTCTGGGCTCCAGGCCGGTCCTTTTCATAAGCCGATACGGCTGGAAAGTCGACGTCGACGCACGTAGCACCGAGCCGCGTCAGAGCCGTGCGAGCCTCGTCCATAAGCTGGAGAATTGATGGCCGGACGGGGATGGGCGCCGTGGCTTCTGTGTCTCGGCCAATGTACATCTTGGGGATGCCAAAACGCCGTCCACGTAGGCTTCCCGGAGCAGCGAGAGACAGAAAATCAAAGCCGAGAGGCCGCACGGATTCGACGCTCTGCATGGCCACAAACTTTTGGCTCTTCCACAAATCACCGGCCGGCTCGGGTCGTCCACGACGAGCGCATTCAGCACATGCATCAGGTCGCGTACCGTCCTCGTGTGCGGCACCACTGTGTCCCTCAGCGGAAACAGGGGCCAGTTACCACGAATCGACACGAGGCCCCGCGATGGCGTGTATGCCACCAGTCCCCCGTTGCTGGCCGGACTGCGACCCGACGAGACCGTCTCCTCTCCGAGGCCAAAAGCACAGAGACTCGCCGAGACCGCCACGCCCGACCCGCTGGAGGATCCAGAGTGCCACGCTGCCGGCAGGTAGTCTGGATTATACGGGCTCTCGGCGCGACCGTAGAGCCCGCGCTGGCATCCACCGACGGCCATGGGCGGCATGTTGGTCTTGCCCAGGACGAGTGCGCCCTGCCTGCGGAGGGCCTCGACGGCAAAAGAGTCTTGCCGGGCCTGCAGACGCGCAAAGGCCGGTGAGCCAGCCGCCACGGTGAGGCCGGCCACCTTGTAGCTATCTTTGACGGTAAAGGGGATGCCGAGGAGGGGCGAGGCCGATGCTGGGTCCTGCAAGCGGGCCTCGTCACATTTTCTGGCTTCTTGGAAGCAGGCCGGGTTGAGGATGGGCGTGGAGTTGAGGCGCAGACCGCGGCGGTCGTAGGCGGCGATGCGGTTGAGGTAGGCGGCGACGAGCTCGACGCTGGTGATCTGGCCCAAGGCCAGGGCAGCGCTCAGCTGGTCGATGGTGGCCTCGACGACCGAGACGGCATTCTCAGGGGTCGCCATGTCCGATGAGGAGGGATGCATGAGGACGAGAAGAAAATGCCATTGACATCTGCAGATGCTCTCTTGTTTGTCCTCTTGTTCATTGTCCTCTTGCAGAATGCCTGCAGAATGCCCTTGAGCGCAAGTTTGACCCGACCGGGTTAAGCGTGAGATGCGCAATCAGACATCCGTCGTTCTTTATCTACATAGTGTAGCGCCCTCATTATCAAGGTGGAGTCTCGACTAATGATATCTTGATACGGTTACGTACGTCTACTGACCCCTCCTCTTGCCTGTCTCCTTTTCCCTCTGCAGGATGCACAACCACATGACAGAAAAGAAAAGTCGAGTGTGGGCTCGGTCGGGGTAGGTCTGGTCGTTCCTGCTGATCTCGGATGTCTGGATTCTCGCTAATCGTCTAGCTGTGCCCGATGCAAGCAGAGAAAGAGAAGTGTGACGAAGGAAAAGCCCAGGTAAACAAGTCTTGCCGTTCTTACTTGTCTTGTTCGTGGACTAGTCAGCTAAGGAATGGCAGATGTGAGCAGTGCATGCGTCTCGGCTTGGACTGCAGCTATGACTCCATCTGGAAGACGCCGGCCACGCAGACTCGCAAGCCCCTGAGAAAGAGAAAGACGTCTCTATCCGGCCCACTCTCGCCCAAGGCGGCATGCACTTTCCACGTGGATGACACGACTTCCGCCGACGCAGTGGGTCTCCATCTAGATCTCCTACTCGACCGCGAAGCTGTGCTCTCTGTCCAGGATGGTCAAGACGAGCGAAAAAGTCCCCCTGTGACCACTGAGACCTCCCAGACCTCCACGGCACTCTGCATTGCCCCCTCTCCTGCTGCTAGCCCACTCGTGGGACCCCGATTATGCCAACTATCTCGTGTATTACACCGATCGGCTGAGTCGCTTACTCGTCATGGTCGATACGGCATGCAACCCGCTAAGGAATATGATCATTCCCAGAATGCTGTCGTCGCCGATGCTCCTCAAGGCCGTCTGTGCCGTTTCTGCCTGTCACTTATCACAGAGACAGGAGACATCTAGGTCGGCAAAGGACAGCACGTTTGCCGTGCGAAATTACTCACAGGCATTGCATGCCATGACACAATGCCTGACACGATATTCCGTGTGGGACCAAGACTCGGTAGACCACGTCGTCTTGACGGCCGTC